>PVIY010030159.1:0-31256 GCA_004026745.1 Myrmecophaga tridactyla
GGGGGTGCCTGGAGTGTGGGGAATAGGAGCGGGTGGCAGGGTTCAGGTGTGTGGGGTGGGGGTGAGTCATCGGTCACAAGGTGAGGGTAGCGCGTCCAAGGAACGTGGCCTGGCTTACTTCCTAGTCCTGCATTCCCATCTGTGCAGCCCCGTGGGCTCTGTGCCAGGCTCCAGCCTTCTGCCTCTCAGTTCCTTGGCCCCTGCAACCAGGGCTGCCGCATGTGGTGCAGAAGGCTCACCCAGGTCAGCTGCACTCCCAAATTGCCGCTTCAGTCACTCACCTGACCCTTGTCTAACTTCTCCGTGGAGCAGGGCTAATTTCAAGCTACTCTGGTCAGCCATCTTCCCGGAAGTCTCTCTGCAGCTTTTAATTATTTTAACAGTTTTCTTGAGATGTGATTCTCATTCCATACAATTCCAGCATTTGAAGTGTACAATTCAAATTGGCTTTTACTGTCTTCACAGAGTTGTGCAACCATCCCTAGAATCAATTTTAGAATATTCCATTACTCCACAAGGAAACCTCATGCCCATCAACAGTCACTCATCATTGTTCCCCAACCCCCAGCCCTAGGGAACCACAATCTACTTCCTTTCTTTGGATTTTCCTATCCTGGACATTTCATATAAATGGAATCGTATAATAGTTGGTCTTCTGTGACTGGCTTCTTTCACTTAGTATGCTGTTTTCAAGATTCATTCGTGTTGTAACATGCCAGAACTTCATTCTTTTTATGGCTGAATAATATTCCATTGTATAGATACACCACATTTTGAATATCTGTTCATCAATTAATGGACATTTTGGGTTGTTTCCACTTTTTACCTATTAATAATGCTGCTGTAAGCATTGATGTACAAGTTTTAGTGTGGACGTGTGTTCACGTCTCTCATATACCTGGGATTGGATTTGCCAGATCATATGTTGACACTATGTTTAACCATTTGAGGAACTGGTCAGACTCTTTTCCAAAGTGGCCTCACCATTTTACATTCCCACCAGCAGTGTGTAAGGCTTCTGATTTCTCCATATCCCTGCCAACACTTTTTATTAATGGTCTTTTTTTAGTAGAGCCATTCTGTGGGTGTACAGTGGTATCGCTGTGGTTTTTATTTCCATTCTTTGATGGCTAATGACGTCGAACATCCTTTCATGTTTTATTGACTCTTTTTATATTTTTTTTGGAAAAATATCTGTTCAGATTCTCTGCCCAGTTTTTTTTTTTGAGGAAAACATAAATTAAAGTTTTTATCATGACAGTTTAAAAACGTATGTACAAGTAGAGAGTAGAGTAAAATATCACCATCCCTCAGATTCAACTTTATCGGTATTTTACTATGCTTGCTTCATCTATTCTTTTCATTCTTTGTTTTCTTCCCTCCTTTTATCTCTCCTTTTCTTTCCTCCCTTCTTTACTTGCCTTAGTATTTTAAAGCAAATCTCTTATATCATGTTTCTGCCCCATTCTAGAGTATGTAACTCTAGAAAATGACATTTTCTCATATAACCAGAATACCATGATCACAACTGACCAAACTAATAATATTCTTTAACATCTATTTCTGGTATCCAGGAAAGTTTTTAAATTCATAAACCTTGAGATTTCTTTTGCTCCTCCAGAGAAAGGTTATGCTAAAAACAACCTGAATATCTGCCCAGATTTTAATTGGGTTGATTGTCTTTTTGTTGTTGAAGTGTACGAGTTCTTTATGTGTTCTGAATACTAGACCCTTAGTAAATAAAAGATTTGCATTTTTTCTCCCATTCTGTGGGTTAAATTTTGATTTTTTTTGATGGTGTCAAACTTTTGAAGTACAAAAGTTTTTAAGTTTGGTGAAATCCAATTTCTTTGTTTCTTGTACTTTTGGTTTCATATCTAAAGAAACTGTTGCCGAAACTAGGCCGTAAAGATTGAAGCCTCCTTTTTTTTTCCCTAGCAGGTTTATAGTTGTAGCTCTTACAGTTAGGTTTTTATTCCATTTTGAATTATTTTTTAATAATATGAAGTAGTAGTCTTAACTACATTCTTTTGCATATAGATATACAGTTGTACAAACACCATTTGTTGAAAAGACTGTTCTTTCCCCATCAAATGGTATTGCCCCCCTTGTCAAAATCAATTGGCCATAAATGTATGGGTTTCTTTCTAGATTCTCAATTCTGTTCCATTAATCTATGGTAATGCTATGATGTGTGGATCATGGTAGCTTTGTAGTAAGTTTCAAAACCAGGAAACGTGAGCTCAACTTTGTTCTTTTTCATGATTGTTTTGATTATTCTGGGTTGATCAAATTCCATGTGAATTTTTTTTAACTTTTTTTTTATTGTATAATATAACATGTATATAAGCAAAGAAAGAAAAAAGCAATAGCTGTCAAAGCACTTTTCAGTGTAGTTATATGACAGATCCCAGAGTTTGTCATGGGCTACCATACCATCCTCTCATATTTTTCCTTCTAGCTACTCCAGAATATAGGAGGTGAGAAGGGATAAATATATTTTATCATCACAGTTGACTTTTTTTTCCTTTTTGTGAAAAATAACATATATACAAAAAACAATACATGTCTAGCAGAGCACAACAATTAGTTGTAGTACAGATTTCAGAGTTTGGTATGGATTACAATCCCACAATTTAGTTTTTTACTTCTAGCTGCTTTAAGATACTGGAGACTAAAACAAGTATCAGTTTAATGTTCAGCAATCATATTTGTTTGTTAAACCCTTCCTTCTCTATATAACCCCACCATCACCTTTGATCTTTCTATCCCACTCTTTAGTGGTATTTGGGCTATGGCCATTCTAACTTTTTCATGTTGGAAGGGGCTGTCAATAATATGGGGCAGGAGGATGTTACCAGCTGAAGTTCTGGAGAGTCTGGGCCCTCTAGGTTTCAGGACTTATCTGGTCCAGAGATCCATCTGGAGGTTGTAGGTTTCTGAAAGTTACCCTATTGCATGGAACCTTTGTAGAATCTTGCGTAAGAGTGACCTCCAGAGTAACCTCTCGACTCTGTTTGAACTCTCTCAGCCACTTGATACTTTATGGTTACACTTCTTTTCCCCCTTTTGGTCAGGATGGAATTATTGATTCCATAGTGCCAGGGCCAGATTCATCCCTGGGAGTCATTTCCCATGCCACCAGGGAGATTGTCACCCTTGAATATCATGTTCCATGTGGGGAGGGGAAGGCAATGATTTCACTTACAGAGTTGAGCTTAGAGAGAGTGAGGCCACATCTGAACAACAAAAGAAGTTTTCCAGAAGTAACTTTTAGGCATACCTATGGGTAGCTTCTCTGTTACCTACATAAGCTTCACAAGAGTAAGCCTCACAATCAAGGGCCTATTGATTTGGGTGTCCCAAAAGTTTGGAAAAGTATAAGGGGATTTCCTGATAGTAAAGTTTAACAGTTCCATATTTTTTCTCCCATCCCTCAAGGGACTTTGCCAATACTGTTTGATTATCTGCTTAATATACTCTAGGATGTATCCAGGCATTACATTAAGCTATATAGGATTAAAGGACCTCTTTCTTTTTCTGGGCTCCCTGTGTTTCAGTTGTTCAAATGAACTCTACAGATAGGTTGAGTTAGATTATGTCACACAGAAAATTTAGTTTCCAGACCAAATAAACCCTTCTTCCTTTGGTCTCAAAGAGTATGTGTGGTTCTAAAATGCATACAATGTCTTTGTTACCCCTCTGTTCTGAATTACTTTAACCCTGACCTGATCGGCTTCATACTTATCTCTAAATATCAGTTTTTTAATATATATATAACACATATATAACATATATATAAACATATATAAAACATATATAGTATATAATATATAACATATATATAAAAACATACATAAAACAGTCTCTCGAAATCCAGAAATAATGATTTTACCACTCCAGACTAAATGTGCGTGCTCTAAAAGTTTTACAATTTAGAAAGTGCTTGCTAGAAGTATTTTCCAAAGAAGACCATACAATAATTGTTCTATCGTTTCTGGCTTATTTTGCCTGACCAAATGTCCCACTGGTTAATTCACATTGTTGCATGCCTCACAACTTCATTCCTTTTTGTAGCAGCACAATATTCGATCATATGTATACACCATTGTTTGCCAATCTACTTCTCAGTCAGTGTATCCTTTGGCCATCTGCATTCATTAGGCATCATGTATAGTGCCCAAAGTCCCCAGTCCATCAACACTCTCAATTTTAGATAATTTCACTGTTCCCAAGAGAAAGATAACCAGTAAACACACACTCACCGAATAGGAAATCTGAATTTCCCCTTAACTCTCATCCCTCCCCCATTATTTACCCCTGCTATTGCTGTGGTACTGCTGATATTTTCCTGTTAAACATAGTCCATAGCATGCAATAGCAGTTTCCTCCTGTACCCTGGACTTAAACCTACTTTGTGCATGAATCATACCTTTGAAGTAGCGCTTGCAAGAACTTATTTATATTTCTAGTGTTAATCAGTGGTACACATAGGTCTACACAACCACTTTCAATCTCTTCACCTTCAATACTTATAGACCCACTGGAGAGCCGCCTTCACTTTTATCTATTCCTTTACATTTGAGTTCAACCTCATTAACTAACCATTCACCCATCTCTAGCTTCTATGTATCTCTAAGTCCCCTATATTCTGTATTATAAGCCTCTGATTTTACCTTCACCATGTTCATAAAAGTGGAATCATACAGTATCTATCCTTTTGTATCTGGCTCATTTCACTCAGCATTATGTCCTCAAGGCTCGTTCAGTCTTGTCATGTGCCTCATCTTTTGCTGAGCATGTCATTTCATCTTTCTGCTGCATAATATTCCATTGTATGTACATGCCACATTTTGTTAATCCACTCCTCTGTTGATGGGCATTTGGATTGTTTCCCTCTTTTGGTGATTGTGAATAATGGTGCTGTGAACATCGGTGTGCAAATGTCTGTTTGTGTCACTTCTTACTCCCATGTGAATTTTAGGATCTGGTTATTAATATCTGCCAAGTAGCTAGCTCAGGTTTTGATAGGGATTACATTAGATTCTATAGATCAATTTGGGGTTTATTGCCTACTTGGCAATATTAAGTGCTCCAATCCGTGAGCATGTTGTCTTTCCATTTATTCAGGTCTTCTTTAATTTCTTTCAACAATGTTTTTGCCTTTAATTTTCAGAATAAAGGTTTTGCATATGTTTGGTTAAATGTATTCTTAAGTGTTTTATTTTTTGATGCCCTTGTTAATGGAATTGTTTTCTAGATTTCAGTTTCAGTTTTTTCATTGCCACTATATAGAAATAGCTTTTTTTTTTGGGCATGGGTAGGCACTGAGAATCGAATCCAGGTCTCTGGCATGGCAGACAAGAACTCTGCTTATGCACCACCATTGCCTGCCCAGCATTGATTTTTGTATGTCTGCCTTGTATCCTGTAACTGACTTTGCTGAACTTCTTTGTAAGTTTATAGATTTTTAGTGAGTTTCTTAGAGTATTCTATATACAGGATCATACCATCTGCAAATAGAGATAGTTATACTTCTTTCTTTCCAGGCTGGATTCCTTTTATTTTTTTTTTTCTTGCCTAATTGCCCTGGCTAGAACTTCCAGTACAGTATTTGAATAGAAGTGGCAAGAGCAGACATTGTGTCTTGTTCCTTAGCATTCTGTCTTTCACCATGGAATATTAGTTGTCATGTTAGCTGTAGTTTTTTTCCTCCTTTCCTCTTTAGTAACACCACAATGACTCATCTTAGCCTGTCTCTCTTCTTGTTCTTTTTTTTTTTAATTTGCATATGGGCAGGAGGCACCAGGGATCGAACTCCAGACCTCCAGCATGGCAGGTCGGAGCTCTGCCTGCTGAGCCACGGCAGCCGCCCTCTTCTTGTTCTTTACCCTCATGGATGACTGATTAGCCGGTAAAATACCACACAACTAAAAGAGCTCATTTCCGTCAAACTGCCTCTTGGTGCCTAGGGATTCTCAGTATCCCCAGTGAACCCCAGAACTATCAAACTCCTGTTTCTACCTGTGCTTTTTGAGACCTGTCACTCAAAAGAGTAGGGAAACAATGAGAGGACAAACAAACAGGCCCGTTTCTCTGTCCCTGCTTCTGTGTTCCATTTATTTATGGTGCCTATTTTATTTGGTTTGGGCAAGATTCCATGAGGAAGATTCCATCAGAAGTAGTAAACTCCTGCACTAAACAGTCCCTTTCTCTACTGTTTTCCTCATAACAACCAATCTACGCCCACGTACTCTAGTTTTAAGTCCAGAGCCTTTAAAAGTATTCCTTTGTTTCCTCTGCCAACACCTAGTCTAACCCTTTGCTTCTGGTCCCTGACCACTCCTCCCTTTTTGAAGCACATATCTAATTTTCCAAACTCATTAACTCTCTATTCCAAAACCTTCCCTGGTTCTCTTACCAAGGGAAGTGCACAACCCTTGACCAGGCCTCTGGCGGCCCACCTGCAGCTGAAATTACATTCCGGACCTTGTGCTTCTGCTCCCCACCGCTCGTACCCAGACCACCTCACAAAAAAACACAGTTAAGTACCATCTCAGACCTCTACCCTTCTCACACTGGGTGGGACTTATTTGTTGGTACATCTACCCCTGCCCGTTAGTTCCTTCCAATCAGGGGCCAGCTTTTTATTTTTCACAATTCTTGAGTCCACCCAGCGTTCAGAGCAAATCAGGGTCCATTGTTGTTGAACTGACTTGAACACCCACCAACCTGAATGTCAGGAAAAATTTGCAGTTTTATTTTGCCTCATTTGCTCTTTAGCCACTTAAGAGTGTCTTGCTCCTCCATGATATTTGTAGCTCTAGTTTTTCACTGAGCAGAGAGTATCCACTGCTGGCAATAGCCCTATTATATATATATATATATATATATATATATTTTATATATATTTTATTAGAGGAGCCTTGGATTTACAGAAAAGTCATGCATAAAATATAGGATTCACATATACTTCCCCATTATTAACACATTGCATTGGTGTGGTACATTTGTTACGATTGATGAAGGTACGTTTTTATAATTGTACTGTTAATTATAGATCATGGTTTAACATAGGATTCTCTGGTTGTGTAGTACAGTTCCATGGATTTATTTTAAACATTGTATTCTTTTTTATTGTTTTTCTTTTTCAACTTTACATTTCCCCTTTTAACCGCATTCGAATATATAATTCAGTGTTGTCCATTATGTTCACTGTGTTGTGCTACCATCACTACCATCCATTACTAAAACTTTCCCATCATCCCAAATAGACGCCCTGTACATTTTAAGCCTTAGCTCCCGTTTCCGTACTGTGATGGTTTGGTTCTGGTGTCAGCTTGACCAAGTGATGATGCCCAGTTGTCTGGTCAGGCAAGCACTGGTCTGACGTTTGCTGCAAGGATATTTCGTGTCTGATTGATAAACTGGAAGTCTGGTGTGTTAAATCATTAGTGAGTTGATTGCATCTTGACTGATTACATCTGCTAGCAAGTAAGGTGTGTCTCCCACAATGAGAAACCCAATCAGTTGAAGGCTTTTAAGGAAGAAGAGAGACTCTTTCACTGCTTCTTCAGCCAGTGAGCCTCTCCTGTGGAGTTTGTCTAGCCTGTCCTCAGAGTCAGCAGCTTCACAGCCTGCTCTATGGATTTTGGACTCTTCCATTCCCATGGTTGTGTGAGATGCCTTTATAAATCTCATATTTACAGATCTGTCCTGTTGGTTCTGTTTCTCTAGAGAATGCTGACACACTTTACCTCATCCCCTAGTCCTAGAGTCTAGATTCTAGATTCTGACTCTGTGAATTTGCTTATTATAATTACTTCGTATCATTGAGATCACACAACATTTGTTCTTTTGTGTCTGGCTTATTTCACTCAACATGATGTCTTCAAGGTTCATCCATTTTGTTGCATTTATCAGGATTTCATTCCTTTTTATGGCTGAATAATATTCTATTTAATGTATGCAACACATTTTTTTAATTCATCGGTTGCTGAACATTTACATTGCTTCCATCTTTTGGCAGTTGTGAATAATGCCAAAATGTTCACATGATGTTCATGCCACTGTGAACATCAGCGTGCATGTATGTTTTCAAGTCCCTGCTTTCAGTTCTTTTGGGTTTATCCCAAGAAGTGGGATTGCAGGTCATATGGTTATTCTGTTTAACTATCTGTGGAACTGCCAAACTGTCTTCCATAGTGGCTACATCATGTTACATTTGCAACAGCAATGAATGAATGAGTGTTTCTATTTCTCCTTATCTTCTTCGACACTTGTATTTTTCCATTTTTTAATGGCAGCGATTCTAGTGTGTCTGAAAAGGTATGTTGTGTTTTTGATTTGCATTTCACTAATGGCTGATGATGCTCAATATATTTTCATATACTTTAGGCCATTTGTGTATCTTCTTTGGAGAAATGTCTATTCAAGTTTTTTGCCCATTTTTTAAGTGGATTGTTTGTCTTTCTGTCGTAGAGTTGAAGGATTTCTTTATATATTCTGGATAGTAAGCTCTTATGAGATATGTTGTTTCCAAATATTTTCTCCCATGGTGTAGAATGCCATTTTAATTTCAAGATAAACTCCTTTGAGGCACAAAAGTTTTTAATTTTGATGAGGTTCCATTTATCTGTTGTTTCTTTTGATCCTTATGATGTAAAGTCTAAGAAACCATTGCCTAACACAAGGTCCTCAAGATGCTTCATACATTTTTTTTCTAGGAGTTTATAGTTCTGGTTGTTAAATTTAGGTTTTTGTTCAATTTTGAATTGATTTTTGTATATGGTGTGAGGTTAGGGTCCATTTTCGTTCTTTTGCAAATGGAGATCCAGTTTTTCCAGCAGCATTTGTTGCAGAGACTGTTCTTTCCCAATTGAGTGGTCTTATACCCTTGACAAAAACCAGCTGGCCATGAATGTGAGGGTTGATTACTGAACTCTTTATCCCATTGAACTATATGTTTGTCCTTGTGCAGTTTTGATGACTGTGACATTGTAATAAGTTTTGTGATTGGAAAGTGTGAGTCCTCCAACTTCATTCTTTCTTAGGATGGCTTTGGCTCTACAGGGCTCCTTACCTTTCCATAAATTTGATGATTGATTTTTCTCTTCCATTAACTGCAATTGCATGGAATCTGTATATCACTTTAGATGGAATTGACATCTTAACAATATTTAGTCTTCCAAACCATGAATATGGAATGTCCTTCCATTTATTTAGGTCTTATTTTAGGAATGTTTTGTACTTTTCTGTGCATAAGTTCCTTTACCTCCTGCAGTAAATTTATTCCTAGATATTTGATTATTTTAGTTACTACTGTAAAGGGATTTTTTTTTTCTTGATTTCTTCTTCCAATTGTTCATTACTAAAGTAGAGAAACAATGCTGTTTTTTTGTGGTGGGGTGGGGTGTTGATATTTTACCCCACCACTTCATTGAACTCTAGGAACTTTGTTGTGGATTTTACAGGATTTTTTATATATAGGATTGTGTCATCTGCAAAAAAGGAGGGTTTTTATGTTTCTTTTTCAAGTTTGGCTGCCTTTTATTTCTTTTTCCTTCCCTAATTGATCTGGCTAGAACTTCCTGTACAGTGGTGAGTAACAGTGGCGGCAGTGGTTATGCTTGTAATGTTTCTGATCTTAGAGGGAAAGCTTTTAGTCTTTCATCATTAAATAGGATGTTAGTTTTGGGTTTTCATAAATGCCTTTTATCATATTGAGGAAGTTTCCTTCTGTTCCTAGTTTTCTGAGCGTTTTTATTACGTAAGGATGTTGGATTTTGTTAAGTGTCCTTTCTCTATCAGTTCAGATGATCATGTGTATTTTTTTTCCTTCATTCTGTTAATGATGTATTACATTAATTGATTTTCTTATGTTGAAGTACCCTTGTGTTCTTGTTTGCTAGCTGCCGGAATGCGATATACCAGAAATGGAACAGCTTTTTAAAAAGGGGAATTTATTAAGTTGCAAGTTTACAGTTCTAAAGCTATGGAAATGTCTCAGTTAAAGCAAGTCTATAAAAATTTCCAAATTAAGGCACCAACGAGAAGTTACCTTTACTCAAGTAAGGCCGATGAAGTTCAGGATTTCTCTGTCAGCTGGAAAGGCACATGGCAAACGTGACAACGTCTGCTAGCTTTCTCTGTAGGCTTCTTGTTACATGAAGCCTTCTTCATCTCCTTCTTCATCTCCAAAGGTCCCTGGCTGCGTGGGCTGTAATGGTTCTCAGGACTCTGCTCATCATTCTCTGGGGCTGTCTCCAAACATGACCCACCTGGAATGGGTGGAGTCACGGCTCCATGGGATAATCTAATCAAGTTTCCAGCGTGCATTGCTGAATAGGGATTAAAAGAAGGGTTCTCTCTGTGAGATTGGATTAGGATTAAGCCATGTCTTTTCTGGGGAGCATAATCCTTTCAAGACAGCACACTTTGCATAGCTGGGATGAATCCCGCTTGATCATGGTATATATTCTATTATATTGTTGTATTCAGTGTGCTACAACAAACTGTATTTTTTGTGTGTGTGAGGATTTTTGCATCTGTAGTCACAAGAGATACTGGTTTGTTGTTTTTTTCCTTGTATTATCTTTATCTGGCTTTGGTATGAGGGTGATGTTGCCTTATAGAATGAAATTAGGGAGTGTTTCTTCCTTTCCAGTTTTTTAGAAGAGCTTGAGTAAGCTTAGTGTTATTCTTCAGGAGCTACCAAAACCAAGCACAACTAAGCAACAAACGCCTTTCATTGTCTTTGCAAATAGGCTTTGCATTGGTGGTGTTCTCCGTCAGAGTTCAGCCCTCCTATCAGGAAGGTTAGCCCAAGGTGAATACGAAGTGCAGGGTCTTCCTTGCCTTTTCTGACCCTATCTTGTTCTGGCCCCGAGCTGGCTAGTGGCTGTAGGAGTTCCTCTGTTTACAGGGGTTTGAATGACCTCTCTACTTCCCAGGGAACAGTCCGTCTCCCTTTCCAGGGTATTCCAGATGCAGGTCTGGAGCAGATAAACTGTGGCCCTGGGCCATCTACCTCACTTTATTTCTTACAGTTGAGGCAGAAGCTGCTTTTACCTGGAGGATAAACTCTGGAAGGTGGTGTTCACTGAGAACCCAGGTCAGCCTTTCCTAGTTGGAGCGAGGCCGAGAACCCACAAAATGAGCCCCACTGGCCACGTCCACGTCTCTTCAGCAAATGCAGGCTTTCAGCTGCCCTCCACAGCCCGGAGGAAGCTCAGCATCTTAAGTCTTTTTGTCTAGGATGGGTTGGAACAATGCCTGCTGTCATAGCCAGACCCCAGCTATCTAGTCACCGATCAAAAGCGGTGATCAGTCATTGGCCTCTGCCCCCACCCTTGAGCTTTGTGGCACCAGCAAGCTAATCCCCTGGGCGGATCCCACTGCTGCCTGCTGTGAGGGTGGCTGATGGGTGATGGGCACTGGTAACAGCTTTGCAGAGACTGCAATTTACTGGTTGTTACTGTAATTTGCTAGCCTCTTCCTCTCAGTCTTCCCTGGATGCTGTACAGTGTTTTACTGGACTCTGGGGTTTCAAAATAGTTGATTCAGACAGTTTCTGCCTCTTTAATAGTTGTTCTGCTGGAGGGACTAATTCTTGGAGTCCCCGACTCCACCATCTTCCTATCACTATAAAACAGTAAAGATTATTAGTCTTTGCCTCCCTCCTCAGTAGCTAGGGTATCCTGGAAGCATTCGCCTCCTCCCATTCAATTCCTGCTGAGGTCAGCTGGATGACAGGATCTCCAGCACCACAGGTCAGAGAGCAGAAGTTCGCCCAGCAGGTTTCACTAAAACTCAGAGGACTCATCAATCTTTAGTGAGGTCTCTTGGACAGGAGTGAGGGTGAAGTGTGTGGGAGAGTTTATTTATTTATTTTTAAAACTTGATCCAGACGTTTATGCCCTTTAATTTATGGGGGCAAAAATGGTACTGAAATAAAAAGTACACGTATTTTTATATTGCAGTTTAAAACATCAGGAGTTGAAAGATAACTTTACAGTTTGACTTTAAGGATTATGGCCAATTTTCTAAGCGAGGTGTGAATAGGCCCAGCTATTTCAAGACATCTAATTGCCACAAATTTTATTAAGAGTAGATAAAGCTTTTAAAAATATAGTAAAGGCTTTTATTTTTATGTTATCACCTTTTCTTTTTGCTTAGAGAGGTACAAATTGATTTATTTTCAGTTTGGGCCTTTATGGGTGATTACTTTTTTTTTTTGACCAGGCAGGGAGGTATGGTGAAATGATTTTGGGTTTTGTGAGTTACTATATGGGTTTGTGAGCCATTCTATGGGGTTGAATAAAAGTTCTCTTTTAGGGCTAGAATGAGAACCCCCAAGACCCTCTCGTTCTCAGTACATTGCTTGCTCTATGTATTGTGGTAAAGGCTGAATGTAATTTTAATCTTATTTCTTATGCATATTTATTATTATTAGTAGTAGTAGTTATTAAGGCTGCATTGAACATTTCATCCATGCTCATTTCCATAGGGCAGTGTTTCCCAAACTATACCCCTGGAACATTCATTAGGAAGACTTCAGTGGTTCAATATGTTTGGAAAATTGTATACTATATGCTTCTCTTGAAAATCTACAACCTGTATTAGCCTTTAAAAGGCTTTGGGAATTCTTGCAGGGAAGAAACTGTTTAACCGAGCAATGTGTAAATTTAATGGATCACATGACACTTATTTCCAGTAATATTTATTATTCATATCCAGTTTTGTTGGAGCACATTTGAAGCTCTGCCTTAGAATAAATTTTTACAAGTGGAATTATTGAGTCCAGGCATATGAATGTTTATAAGGCTTGGATATGTCTTGGACCAATGATGTCCAGTGCTGGGGGAATCATTGTTCTGGCGTCCAGACTGGCCCTTTAGGCTGTCCTGACATATCACACTCCATTTGATCCCCCACCCATTCGACAGATGTCTGCAGACTAAATTTCAGGAGCATAGTATTCTGGGGCCCAGGATGGTGGGGACTAGAGAAATATTCTCATGTTTTATTTGTATGAGGAGGATGGGAGTGTAGCATGAGGATGAGGCTGCACGTTCAATGGGATATGTGGCAAAACAATAAAACAAAGTTTCTGTTTTCCTTAACAAGGTCAAAACTTTTTAAAACTTTTTTTAAATTGTGAAATACAACATATATCAAAGAAAAAGAAGAAGCAATAATTTTCAGAGTACATTTCAACAAGTAGTTACAGAATAAATTTTAGAGTTTGCCATGGGCTGCCGTCCCACTATTTCAGATTTTTCCATCTAGCTGCTCCAAAACACTGGAGGCTAGAAGGAATATCAGCATGGTAATTCAGCAGTCATACTCATTTGTTAAATTCTGTTTTCTTTGTTATACTTCCTACTTTGATCCTTCTCCCAACCTGTGGGAATCTTTAGGCAATGCCTGTTCTGACGTTTTCATGTTAAGAAGGGGTGTCAACACTAAAGGATAAGAGGGATATAATTAATTGATAATGTTGGAGAAGCTGGTACCTCTGGGTTTCAGGATTCATCTTGCCTAGGATCCCTTTGGAAATTATAGGTTGCAGGAAAGCAAACACAGTGAATGAAATGTTTATGAATCTTACTTCCAACCCTAGGTGTTTTTGAGCAATAACAGGAGTAATGTTGGCTGGGTTTAGCAAACATGGCAACTGGCCGTATCTAACTGAAGCTTGCATAAGAGTTGCCTTCAGAATAGCCTCTCGACTCTATTTGATCTCTCTTAGCCAGTGATGCTTTATTTTATTAAATTTCTTTTCCTCCTTTTGGGTAGGGAGGATTTGTCAACCCCACAGCGCCATGCCCCATATTATCAGGGAGACTTTCATCCCTGAATGTCTCATCCCGTGTAGTGGGGTGAGTGATGATTTTCCTTGCAGAGTTGGGCTTAGCGAGACAGAGGCCATATCTGAGCAACAAAAGAGATTTCCTGAAAGCAACTCTTAGGCCTCATTATAGGTAGTCTTAGCTTCTCCACTACAGAAGCAAGCTTCATTAGGGCAAGCCTCAAAATCAAGGGCTTGGGCTATTTTCTTGGGAGTCCCCAATGGTTAAGGAGGTACCTGGAGTTTCCCAGATGGGAAAGTTTAATAGTTCCATTTTTTTTTTTCCTTTGGACCCTTACAGGACTCTATCAATACTTTTTAATTATCAGCCCCTCATAGTCTGAGATGCATACGTGATTACAAAGCCTCATTCCCGTTCTGGATTCCAGGAGTTTGGGTTATTTAAATGAGCTATCCAGACAGGTTGATTTAGACTGTGTTATAGAAAATTTAGGTTCTAGACATAATAAATCTCTCTGCCTTTGGTCTCATACAGTAGGTGGATATCTAGGTTACAACACTGTCATCTTTTACCCTGTATTCTGACTTACCTTAGACCCAGCTACACTGGCTTCATTTTTATCTCTAATTGAGGTCTGATTTCTGTTTCAGTTACTTTATCTGTTGTTATTTATAGCTATGCAAACTTTTAGGGCTGCAGCACTCATTTCTGGGTCTTGGGTGTCACAGAGTTACTCAAAGTTCCAGGGAAATACCAGCTGATGCACATATAGATGAGCTCAGAATCTAGAAATACGCTTACAACTTCAGACTAAGTGAGGCTGCTATAGGGGCTTATGGTATAGGCTCCAATTTTCTTATAAGTATTTTCTGAAAGAGACCTTAGCATATTTGTTCTTTTCTTTCTGGCTTATTTTGCACAACCCATTGTCTTCAAGGTTTATTCGGCGTTGCATGCCTCTCAACTTTTTCTTTTTTTGTAGCCGTACTGTATTCCATCATATAAATGTATCACAGTTCACTTTTCTGCTTCTCAGTCAGTCATTGTACCCTTTGGCTCCCTTCATCTGTTGGGCATATGGATAATGTCCAAAATAAATAGCCCTGTCTTACAGTTTCCTCACTTGGTTGTATAATCAACAGCATTCTCAATTTTAGAAAATTTTCATTGGTGCATAGTGACAAAGAACTGACAAACCTAACCTCACCAAATATCAAGTAAAAACTACCCCTTATCACTTGTTCCTACCCGCCAGCTAATTGCCCGTGCTAGTGCTTGTGGCACTGTTGATGTCTTCCTGTTAACTATTGGCCATAACATGCACTTTTAGTTTTCCCCTATACCCTTCTACTATTGACTCTTTGTCTAAAATCAAGCCTTTGAAATAGTTCGTGCGAGAACTTATTTATAATTGTAGATTTTATCAGTGGGATACATGGCACTATACATCCCCTTTCAATCATATTCATCATTAATATGGCAATGTTATTTATAATCCCTCTAATTAGTTACTGTCACCCTTATCCATTCCCTCGCATTTAAGTTCAACCTCATTGTGTAGCCATTCCTCCATCTCTAGCTTCTGTGTACCTCTATGTCTGTATATTCTACAGTGTAACCTCTGACATTACCTTTACCAGAGTTATACTAGCAAAATCACACAGTATCTGTCCTTTTGTGTCTGACTTATTTCACTCATCATTATGTCATCAGGGTTTATCCACATTGTCACATGCTTTGGGACCTTATTTCATCTTACTGCTGCATAATATTCCATCGTGTTTGTGTGTGTGTGTGTATATATATAACATACGACATTTTGTTTTTCCACTCATTTGTCGATGGACACTTAGATTGTTTCCATCTTATGACAATTGTGAATAGTCCTGCTATGAACATCGGTGTGCAAATGTCTGTCTGTGTCACTGCTTTCAGCTCTTCTGGGTATATACTGTGTAGGGGTTGTGCCAGGTCATAGGGCAACTCAATATTTAGTTGTCTGAGGAATCGCCAAACTGGTTTCCACAGCAGCTGCACCATTATACATTCCACCAACAGTGAATAAACGTTCCAGTTTCTCCATGTCCTCTCCAACATTTGTATTTCCTGTTTAATAGCAGCTATTCTTATAGGTCAGAGGTGATCTCATTGTCTTGATTGGCATTTTCATTATCGCTAAAGAAATGGGCATCTCTTCATGTGCTTTTTAGTGATTTGTATTTGTTCTTTAGAAAAGTGTCTATTCATATCCTCTGCTCATTTTATAATTGTTTCTTCTTTTGTTGTTGAGCTGTATAATTTCTTTATGTACACAGGATATCAAGCCTTTATCTGATATGTGGTTTCCAAATATTTTCTCCAGTTGAATTGGCTGCCTCTTCAACTATGTCCTTTGAGGCATAGAAGCTCTTGGTCTTAAGGGATTCCCATTTATCTATTTTTTCTTTTGCTGCTTGTGCTTTAGGTGTAAAGTTTAAGAAGCTACTTCCTATTACTACATCTTGAAGATGTTTTCCTGCTTTTTCTTATAGAGCTTTTATGGTTCTGGCTCTTAAATTTAGGTCTTTAGTCCACGTTGAATTAATTTTTGTATAGGGTGTAAGATAGAGGCCCTCTTTCATTCTTTTGGCTGTTAATATCCTGGTCTCCCAAGCCCATATTGGAAAGACTGTTCTGTCCCAGTTCAGTGGATTTGGGGGCCTTATTGAAGCTCAGTTGTCAATAGATTTGATGGTCCATCTCCACGCTCTTGATTTGATTCCACTGGTTGATACTTACATTTTTGTTCCAGAGCCATGCTGTTTTGACCACTGTCATTTTATAGTAAGCTTTAAGATCAGAAAGTGTTAGTCCTCCCACTTCACTTTTCTTTTTTTAGTATGTTTTTAGGTATTTGGGGTCCCTTTCCCTTCCAAATAAATTTGATAACTAGCTTTTCCAAGTCTTCAAAGTAGGTTGTTGGGATTTTGATTGGTATTGTATTGAATCTATAGATCAGTTTGGGTGGAGTAGACATCTTAACGACATTCAACCTTCTTATCCATGAGCATGAAATGTCTTTCCCTTTTTTAGATCCTTTTTTATTTCCTTTAGCAATGTTTTATAGTTTTCTGTGTACAAGTCCTTAACACCGCTGGTTAGGCTTATTCCTGGATACCTGATTTTTTTTTTTTTTGTTATTTTGAATGGAGTTTTTTCCTTGATTGTTTCCTCAGATAGGTCATTACTTGTCTATAGAAAATTACTGATTTTTGTGTATTAATCTTGTATTCTGCCAGTTTGCTGAATTTGTTTTTTAGCTGAAGTATCTCTGTCATAGATTTCTCATGGCTTTCCAAGTACAGAATCACATCATCTGCAAACAATGAAAGTTTTACTTCTTCCCTTCCTATTGGGATATGTTTTATTTCTTTCTCTTTACTAATTGTTCCAGCTAGGACTTCTAGTAGAGTGTTGAATAATAATGGTGACAATGGGCATCCTTTCCTTGTTCCCGATCTTAAGGGGAATGATTCCAGTCTCTCACCATTGAGTATGATATCAGCTATGTGTTTTTCATATATGTCCTTTAAGATATTCAAGAAGTTTCCTTCGATTCATACCTTTTGAAGTGTTTTTATATGGAAAGGATGCTGTATTAGTTAGGGTTCTCTAGAGAAACAGAATCAACAGGGAACACTTGCAAATATAAAATTTATAAAAGTGTCTCACGTGACCGCAGGAATGCAGATTTCAAAATCCACAGGGCAGGCTGTGAAGCTGATGACTCCGATGGAGGGTCTGGATGAACTCCGCAGGAGAGGCTCGCCAGCCGAAGCAGGAATGGAACCTGTCTCCTCTGAGTCCTCCTTAAAAGGCTTCCCCTGATTAGATTTAGCATCACTAATTGTAGAAGACACTCCCCTTTGGCTGATTACAAATGGAATCAGCTGTGGATGTAGCTGACGTGATCATGACCTAATCCTATGAAATGTCCTCATTGGAACAGACAGGCCAGTACTTGCCCAATCAGATAAACAGCTACCACAACTTGGCCAAGTTGACACATGCCCCTAACCATGACAAATGCTGAATTTTGTTGAATACTTTTTTAGAATCAATTGATATCATCATGTGACTTTTCCCTTTTGATTTGTTAATGTGCTGTATGACATTGATTGGTTTTCTTGTGTTGAACCACCCTTGCATTCCTGGTATAAACCCTACTTGGTCATGATGTATAATTTTTTAATGTGCCATTAGATTTGATTCCTAGTATTTTGTGGAGAATTTTTGCATCTATGTTCATTAGGGAGATTGGTCTGTAATTTTCCTTTCTTGTAGCATCTTTATCTGATTTTGGTATTAGAATATGTTAGTTTCATAAAATGAGTTGGGTAGTATTCCTTTTTCCTTGATTTTTTGGAAAAGTTTGAGCAGAATTCGTGTTAGATCTTTTTGGAACGTTTGATAAAATTCCCCTGTGAAGCCATCTGGTCCTGAGCTTTTCTTTTTGAGAAGGCTTTTGATAACTGACTGAATCTCTTTACTTCTAATTAGTTTTTTTGAGATCTTCTATTTCTTCTTGAGTCAGAAAATGTAGTTTTTGTGTTTCTAGGAATTTTTCCATTTCTTCTAAGTTGTCTATTTTGTTGGCTTATAGTTGTCCATAGTGTTCTCTTAGAATTAAAAAAAAATTTCTTCAGGATCCATGGTAATACCCCCAATCTCATTACTGATTTTATTTGTGTCCTCTCTCTTTTTTGCTTCGTCAGTCTAGCTTGAGGTCTGTCAATTTTATTGATTTTCTCAAAAAACCCAATTTTTGGTTTTGTTGATTCTTTGTATTGCTTTTTTTTCTTTTTCTATTCTCCATTCATTTATTTCTGCTTTACTCTTTGTTATTTCTCTTTTTTAATTTGCTTTGGGGTTAGTTTGTTGTTCTTTCTCTGATTTCTTCAGGTGAGCAGTTAAGTCCCTGAGTTTTGCTCATTCTTTTTTGTTTGTTTGTTTGTTTGCATGGGCAGGCACCAGGAATTGAACCCAGGACTCCAGCATGGCAGGTGAGAACTCTGCCTGCTGAACCACCATGGCCCACCCTCATTCTTGTTTTTTAATATAGACATTTAGGGCAATATATTTCCCTCTGAGCATTGCCTTTGCCACATCTCATGTTCTTTTTTTTTGGTATGCTGTATGGCAGGGGTCACATTTCATCATTCTTCCATGTGAGTATCCCATTATTACAGCACCGTTTGTTGAATTTTTGTTTGGTTGACTTTTGGTTTGCTTGTTGTTTTTTTGAGGGTGGGTAGAGCGCACAGGGTTGGGAATCGAATCTGGGTCTCTGCATGGCAGGTGAGAATTCTACCACTGAACTCCCCTTATACCTCTACCCCCCATACATTCTTATATGTTATTCTTACTATCACTCATCTCCAGTTATTTACTGATTTTGCTAGCAGTTTCTTCTTTGGCCCACTGATTATTTAAGAGTGTGTTGTTTACTCTCCATATCTTTGGTGAATATTAATTTTCAGCTTCATTCCATTGTTGTCAGATAAAGCACTTTGTATAATTTTACTTTATTACATTATAAAGCCTTGTGTCCCAGTGTATGATCTATCCTGGAGAACGTTCCATGTGCACTAAGAGGGATATATATCCTGGTGTTTAGGGTGTAGTGATCTATATATGTCTGCTAGGTCTAATTCATTTATCACATTGTTTAATTTCTCTCTTTCCTTGTTGATCCTCTGTCTGGTTGGTCTGTTTATAGAGGTGAGTGGTATGTTGATGTCTCCCACTATTATTGTTGAAACTACTATAGCTCCCTTCAGTTTTGTCAATGTTTGCCTCATGTGCTTTGGAGCTCCTTGAATGGAAGCATAAACATTTATGATTATTTCCACTTAGTGAATTGCCCGTTTATTAATATGTAGTGTCCTTTGTCTCTTATGATGTCTGTTTGGTATTAGTATAGCTATTCCTACTTTATTTTGCTTACAGCTTGTAGTAGAACATCTTTTTCCATCCTTTCACTTTCAATATGTGTGTGTGTCCTTGGGTTTAAGATGTATCTCTTGTAAATAGCCAAATAGTACATGGATTATATTTTTTAATCCATTCTCTCAATCTTTTTCTTTTAGTTGGTGAGTTTAGTCCATTAACATTCAAAGTTATTACTCTGAAAGCAGTTCTTGAATTTTCCATCTTATACTTTAGTTTTTATATGTCAGTTCTGTATATTTTTCCCCTCCCTCTCTTTTTATCCTTTAAATTACCATTACTGGTACTCTTCAATTCCCTGCCCTCCTCCAGACCTTCCTGTCCTTTTTTTTTTTTCAGCTGGCAGGGCTCCCTTTAGTATTTCTTACATAGCACAGGTCTCTCTCAGTCTTTGTCTTTGAATATTTTAATCTCTCCCTCCCTTTTGAAGGACAGGTTGACTGGATAAAGAATTCTTGGCTGGAAGCCTTTCTTATTCAGGATCTCAAATACATCACACCACTGCCTTCCCGCCTCCATGGTGCCCGCTGAGCAGACTGGACTCAATCTTAATGTGTTTTCTCTTGTATGTGGTGGATCTCTTTTCTTGTGCTGCTTTCCTGACTTTCTACTTCTCTTCAACATTTGACAGTTTGGTTAGTATGTGTTTTGGAGGAGGCCTATTTTAATTTATTTTATTTGATGTTTGTTGGGCCTCTTTGATTTGTATATTTATGTTTTTTATAAGGGTTGGGAAGTTTTCCCCCATTATATCTTCAACTAATTCTCCCAGTCTTTTTCTCTGTTCTTCTCCTCCTGTGATTCTTTTGTTTGTGGTCCTCTTGTTGTTTGTCATTTTTCAAGATCCAATTCCATTTTTTCCATCTTTCTTGTCATTTGTTCTTTGTGCACTCTAGTTCAGTTTTCTGTCTTCTAGCTCACTTATTCCTCCTTTTTATTCTTCAGATCTACTGCTGTGTGTCTCGAATATAGTTCTAATTTGGTCACTTGTATCTTTCATCTCTGTGAGATCTGCCATTTTTCTATTTGATCTTTCATATTCTTTATGCCCTTCTAGTATCTTCCTAATATCTTTTATTTCTTTATAAATATCCTTGAGTAGCTGTTCCATATTCTGTCCCCTCTGGTGTTTTAATTGATCATTTGGCTGGGCCATCTATGCTTGGATCTTCATGTGCTTTGTGATTTTCTATTGTGTTTGGGGCATTTGATTATCTTAGTAAGGTTATTTTGCAAATTTGTGTCCTTCACTCAGTAATTCCCTGCCAAACTAAGGCCCAGATCTCATGTAGTGGGTACATTTCTACTTGAGGGTCTATTAAATTGGCTGGGGTGCACAGGTAGTTCAATGGCAGAATTCCTGCCTGCCATGCAGGAGAACTGGGCTCGGTACCTGGCCCATGCATCCTCCCAAAATAAATAATAAAATGGCATAAGTATGAAAAAAAAAGCACACCTTAAAAACAGTGAGCCCCATAGTCAGAAGGAGATGCCCCAAGATATATTGGGAATGAACTTAGACTGGTGCCTGCAGAAGGTAGAGAAAATAAAATAAATAAATACGAAGAAATACTTTTAAAATCAATGAAAATATAAAATACTATAAATTAGAAAATAATAATACTAATAAAAATATACTTAAAAAAACCTAGGCAGATAGGTAGTTTGCTTGACTGCACATACCGCTTCTTCCCAGTAGGTGGCGCTCCCGAGACACCTCCTCCCTCAGACCCTCCCTGACTGCAGCACCTAGCTGGGATGATGGCATGCAGGCAGTGTGTGTGTTGGGGGTTGGGGGGTCTGCTCCTGGCCTGCAGTGCCATGTGGCTGGTACTGGCACATGGGACAAGGGAGCTGACCGCAGAGCCTGGGGGAGCAGCTGAGCTATAGCGCCTGGCAGATCTGCCACTCATTGCACTTGATGGGACAGTCGCTTGCAGTGTCTGGCTGCGTGACTGTTCCCAGTGCCCAGGGGCACAGCTTTTTGTGGCAGATGGCCAGGCACACCTGTGGGTTCTCCTTGTCCACTGCCGACTGTGGGCTGCTTGGGGAGGTTTCTCCAGCCAGCAGCTATGGCAGGCTGGAGTGGTGGGGCAGTCAGTTCCCTCAGATTCACACTTCCCCACGCGCTGCCATCTGCCCTGGTGGGGATCACAGCCCATCAGACCCAACCTGCTCTCCCCGTCCTGATCCCACTGCATCTCTTCTCCCTGAGAGGCACTGAAGACCCTCTTCAGTCACTCACTCCCCAGGACACCGGTTCTGGTTGTTCTTTCCCTGTCCCACAGAGCAGGGGTGAATTCAATCCACCCCACTCTGCCATCTTCCCAGTAGTTCAAAACTTTTTAATACTGTAGTTTCTATCCCTTACTTTGACAACTGTGAAGAGTTCGCACAGTTATTAAAAACAAGATCCCCAAATACACGAGGGACCTTTTTAGAGCATTTTTATATGTTGTATGAATCAGTAAGTATTATATGTTGTAACAGAACTGTGGAATCATATATTAATCATATATAATCATATATTAATCTATTCCTTGTTCCTAAGAGAAGTTGTTTTGTAACATTTCCTCTTCTTGTGGGTTGCAGAAGAAATACCATAGGTGATACACATTTGCCTAAAACTCCATGTAGGTTTTCACATAGAGTTGAATTTAGGATTCCTTTAAATCAAGAGCACTGTACTCGTACCATCTATTGTGCTGTTACCAGACATTTAAATTTATTGTTGATGTAACCCCTCTCTTTTACCTACTTCTGAAAAGGATCTCAGATTGAGACAAGGCTTATGTCTTTTCTTAAAATTAGAAGGCTCATCTGTGAAACCCTGAGAGATGTTATGAGAGGGTCTGGGATGGGGATGGCTAGCTTTGTAATCTGTCAGAATAGGTGTAGTTTTCCCCAGGCATGGAGTTAGAGCTCTTTGTTGGCACCACATTATTGGAAGGTTGAAATGGAGCCTTAGTGTGCATGGGTGTTGGGCTGTCTGTGGAGGTCACGTACCCCACCGATCTCTGATCTTACCACCATATGCTGATTCTTTTGGTGCCGTCTGATTATTGTGGTCACCTGTTTTCTATAGTTTAAATTAACGTTTTAAATCAAATGACTGCAAAACTATTCAAGAATATTAGGTCAGGGATATTCATTCTCTTCAGATCAGTAATTCTCAAGGGGTAGTCCTTGGGCTAGCTGTATCGGATCACATGGGGAATTTATTAAAATGCAGATACCTGGGCCACTTCCCAGACCACTGAATTGGAATCTCTACAGGTGGGTCCCCGGATTTGCATTTTTAACAACTTCTCCAGGTGAGTCATTTGCACTTGTGTCTGAGAAGTACCATTGTAGGTCATCAGAAGAATGTCCTTTGAAAGGTTCCCAGAGGGAAAGGACTTCTCATATTGCGTATGTTTCTGGTCCTTGGACCATAGATTCACCCGCATGGGGCTCCTCCTCGTGATATCTTATCAGCAAACCTTCCCAGGCACCTGAAATCCACCATTTCTTGCCTCACACATGGGGGCACCAATATCTAACCCAGCTTGTGCCTCTCAGGTCACAGAGCTACCTGGCCCCTCCTTGTTTCCCAGCAGAATCTGTGCTCACACTCCCCACCCTGGTTCTCCTTTGTCCTTCTCTACTTACAGCTCAGTTAATGCCACCTCAGACAATACATTTCTCACCCTAAGACAGGTATTTGCAGGGGCTCAGAAAATCCTGAATGAAGAAGGCAGTCACTAGAGTGCTTGGGACTGGGGGATTGAGGAGGAAGAGGTGGGACCGGGAGTGTTGCTGGAGGATCGGTGGGTTCTTGGTGGAGACTGCGCAGAAGGCTTCCCTGGCAGTAGGGACAGCATGAGAAAAGGCCCAGGGGGCATTGCTTAGGAGCTCCACAGAGAATAGGTTGCTTGGAAGTAAAGACTCTGGATCTTTTGACACTCATCAGATCATCTCTGAAAAAATACCCTCCAACCTCCACTCTTCCGGGTCCTTTCTTAACCTTCTTCCAGTGCTGCTGGCCCACTCTGTGCCCCCATCCCATCCCACCCCACCAAGTACCAGGGATCCAGGTGTAGCGAACACAAGACCACATGTTTCTTCTTCTCCTCTGCCCCCAGACAGCCCACAGAGACCCCAGTAACCCATCACTCAGCCTCCAAATCTGTCCCTACATTGTGGCAGTGGCAGCCACAGCCAACCTGTGGGGTAACAATTGGGCAGGCTTCTGAAGATTTTGAGACTTTCCAGCACACAGCAGTTCTCCAGTAGAAAACAGTCGTGGTTGATAATTCTGTTGTCCAAAGATTTTATTGCTTTAAATGTACTACAAAGTTTGAGGCCTGGGTAGATGGACGCTTACATACAAAAACATTAAAGTTTTGTCAGGGAAAAATTCTAAGAAAGTGGGGGGGGGGGCTGTTTTATCTCTAGGGGAAGCACCAACTCAAATAAGAACCTAAACATAGGAGACGTACTTGGAGCAGTAATACCTTTACTTTTAAAATTGTGTGTGCAATAGCAAAAAATATTTAGCCTAACAACCTTCCTCAAGAACATGGTCATCGCAGTTCTAGAAAGTGAGCTCCAGTACCTGTGCATTAAGGAAGAGGGGATTCCAGCTGATGGTATTTGTTTGGGGTGCCAGCATATTGCATACCAACCTGCCATGTTTTTTTGTCTTTGCAGGTGATTTTCAAAGCAAAGTCAAAATATTCTCCAGAATTACTCAAATACCGGTAAGTACCCTGGAGGTTTCTCTCTGTGATAGGTGGTGGCAGCCCACCCATTACCCTTGTTTCTCCACCTGGGGTGAGCACAGGTTACTTCTCTGATGCTGTGTCTGCTGGAAACACTCCTGCTTGATGAGCGCTTGACCACAAATGCCATGGCCGTTGTCCTAAAAACTCATTTAATCATCACTTTCTAGAACTTGTGGCATATTGAGCTAACACCTTGTCGAGAAACAAAAGCCCTTTGCTTTTCTCAACCAGGAGGTAGTAGACTGGCGTAAAGCAGATGCATGCTACACAGAAACCTTTCTGAGGCATTTGTGAGATAAAGAGCCTTAGCCGCAGGACAGACAGTTCCCTGAAAATGCCAGTGCAGGCCCTGGGGGCACAGCTGGCAGGTGCTGGGTCCAGCCCCATAGAGCTTTGTTGTCCCTGCAGCCCTGCTTCCCACCTGGCTTGCTTGACCCTTCTTGTTTCTGGTTCCTGAATGTGTTAGGCTTTTTGTTTTCTGTAATGCCATAGTCCATGGAACTGCTATAAGCTGTGCACAGAAAGTTACCATAACTTGCTGCTCTGCTGCTTATTGGGTATCCATCCTGCAGATTTATTTTTGACCATGTGATACTCAGGCACCATAAGGCAAAAATGTTTGTGCCCTTGAGAAGTATGTACTTTATTTGAAAAGATGTCCTAAAAAGCACGAACTTGGAGAGTATGGCAAAGCATTATATGCAAAGCGTCCAATCTTATGGAAGGACTCTGTTGCAGGACACTGTGGCCTGTGGGAGTCATAGAAATTTTGAGAAAGAAGTGAGGCTTGTGCTGGAGAGTAGAGGAGAGGCTCCTAATCTGGGGGGAGCCCCTTCAAGTACATCTACGTGCCTGCAGAGAGGTGGGTGCACATGCTTTTCCTGTGGAGACAGCCCATAGCTTTCCCCAAATTTTCAAGGTCTGTGACTCCTCAGAAGTGAAGAAACCCTGGCTTAAACAACAGAGAAGAGAACAAATCTCTAGATGTAGCTAGAGGGAGAAAGAGAGGAAAGGCTTCCAGAAAGGGCAATGGGGGTGTAACATGAGTCAAAGTGCTGTGGTGTCTCTGCCCAGGAGAACTCTGCTCCCACAGGCAAACATTTATGGAAAGGCAACGTTTTCCAGAAACTGCTTGACTCAAGGGAAAAATTATTTTATTCCTTCACAAATATGTGAAAACATATATAAACATATGTATAATCTTAAATGTATGAAGAATTTTTATTTAAAATTCTTAAAGTATATATTTTAATCCTCATTTTATATTCGAGGAAACTGAAGTTCAGAAAGTTACGTGACAGTGCCCAGGCCAGGATATGAGTAATTAGATTCACAATCCCATTTTTTTTTTTTTTTGGCCACCTGATCTTGTTGTCTTCGTTCACTACCTTTTAGATGGGTCCAAGTCATATCTCCCCTTGGCTATTCAACTAGAACTTCCAATTCCACCATGACATACTGTAATCTGAGGAGGGCAATTTAAAGTAATACGTCCAGGTAGACAATTTCCTCTCTTCTCTGATGACAAATAGCCTTTCCTCTGTACCGTTATCTTTGCCCTTCATTCTCTCAAACAGAAACATACATCAGCTGTGGGGATTGGGGAATCAGGGAGGAAAGAATAAGTAAAGATTGGTACGGGGAATAATATTCTGATTGGATTATGGAGCAAGGTGCTGGTGGATTGATGCTGGGGAAATTAGGTGTCTTCTAGAGGTGAAATGTGGCAGCACTGGTGAGAAGGGAAGACTGATAGAGAAAGGTTTTTAAAGCTCTGAGTGCTGGTCGGTAGAGTGCTTCAGGTGAGAAATGTTGACAAGGGGATGAACTAGGGGAGGTGACGATGCGTATGACTTTTTTATTGTGATTGGGATTAGCAGAGATGAAAGGAAAGAAATGGCAGTACAGATGAACAGGTAAACCAAATGTCAACTGTCCGTACAACGGAATACTAATCAACCATAAAAAGAAGTTCTGATTCATGCTACAACATGGATGAACTTTGAAAGCATTATGCTAAGTGAAATAAACCAGACAAAAAACGACAAATATTGTATGATTCCACTAATATGAAATAACTAGAATAAGTAAATTCATAGAGACTGAAAGTAGATTAGAGATTACCAGGAGTAGGGGGCAGGGCAGTCAGTAGTTACTGCTTGATGGGCACGGAGTTTTGGTTTTAGGTGACGGAAAAGTTTTGGTAATGGGTGGTGGTGATGGTAGCACAATGTTGTGATTGAATTAATACCACTGAATTGTACACTCACAAATGGGTAAAACGGCAATTTTTATACTATACAGATACACGTTACCACAATAAAATTAAAATTTAAAAACCGTAATAAGAAATTTTAACATGTTAAAAGTGAATCAAAGAAAGTGGAGTGTTTGCTGAAGCCAAGAAGGTGAGGTTCATTGAGAGAAACTTAGAGCCAAATAAAAATTTAGTTGCCAAATATAAAGAAATGCTAGGACTTCTTTATGTTTAGGCACATCCTTAATCTCCTGTATTTAACTCCCCCTTTCTGTCAAACCAGATGCATTTCAGACAATGCTTTATCCTTTGAGATGCTTTCATATGTTGTTTTTTAAAAATAGACTGGCTTCTCTAAGTTAATCACGATTCATTTGAATTGAAATGTAAGCCATTAGTCTAGAACTAGTTCAGACTTCCCAACCCAAGCTATCTGGAGAAGATGGAAGATCAGTTGTATTCAAGCCAGCCAAGAACCACTTTTCTTTTCAGTAAAAAGTCCCTTTTCCAAGAACACATTTGCCAGCTCTGAGTTTTACCGTGGTTGGTGTGAGTTTAATTCAGTGTCTCTATTTTTGAGTCTAAATTTTAAATTTCTTTGACTTAGGGCACATGATCATTGGGCATGGAATTGTGCAAGAGTATCTTGATTTTACATTTTCAACTGTTCCCCCTCCATCTTTTACTTTTTTAATAAAGTGAAAAGTATAATGAGCCAGGCATTGCTTTTCCCTTTCTTTGGAGATCTGATATATTGAAAGGAGATTTAAACAGTCTTCCATCATCCTCAAAAGAGGAAGTCACAAAGGTATTAAAGCGTTGATGGAACCGTGTACCGTCACAGTTATATGGATGCTGATGGTAAAGAGTGTGTGAAGCTCTGCCATGAACTCTTATCTCCCCTCTGCACCTGTTGGCCATGCCGATCCTCTGCTCCCCAGCAGAAGAGGTCTTCCAAGATGCCGGCTCTCAGTGATTTTCTTGTTTTGTTTTCGTCTAGTTTTGTCAGCATGGGCTGTTTATCCTGACCCTATGGTTTTCCACTGAAAAAGAGTAACTTTAAGGCAACATGCAGTGGACTGTTTTTTTAGAAACATGCCCTCCTGAAAAGGCCCAGTCAGGTGACCCCTTTAAAACCCCCTCTTTACTCCTCCAAATTCCTCCCTTTCTCCCACAGTTGCAGCCGAAGATGGGGAAATTTCAGTGTTTTTTTCATGACAAAAGTTACACTAGCTCAAACAGTAGATTTTGAGCTAGTGCTGTTAACACCGAAATCCCCTGTTCTGCCAGTTTGAATTCGTGGTAGACCCCAGAAAATCCATGCCTTTTAATCCTCATTCATTATTGCTGGGTGGAAATTTGATCAGATCATCTCCACAGAGATGTGACTCACCCAGTTGTGGGTACTAACCTTTGATTAGAGGGAGCTGTGACTCCACTCATTCCAGGTGGGTCTTGATTAGTTTACTGGAATCCTTTAAAAGAGGAAACATTTTGGAGAGAGCAAGAGAGCCTTGAGAACCATGAGAGCCTACACAGCCAGAGACCTTTGGAAAATGTCTCTGGGGAAGCTTCATGAAGCAAGAAGCCTGGAGAGAAAGCTAGCAGACATCGCCATGTTTGCCATGTGCCTTTCCAGTTGAAAGAGAACTCCTGAAGTTCATCAACCTTTCTTAAATGAAGGTAACCTCTTTCTTGATGTGAAGGATTCCAAAAATATAATTCTCTAGGGATTGAAAAGAAAATACCACCTGACATAATGGAGAATTCCTTGTGCCCATTGGCTGCCACTCCAGCCTGCGTCAGCTGACCCTGGATAAACAGAAGATAGCAGTCGAGCACAGAAAGTTATCAGAGCCTATCGTGCAGAAAAGATGAAGGGCAAGAATAAATGAAAACCTGAGCCAGCTGAAAGCACTGACTGTGAATGCTCTTAAGGAAGATGGCTCATGGCACTCCAAGCTGGCGAAGGCGGGCGTTCTGGAAATGACAGCAAAGCACCTCCCAGTGACGCCCCATGGAAGTGCTCAGCCACGGTGAGTGCTGATTGGGTGACCGTCCGCACGAGGGCCTCAGCACTGAGGTGCATACCTGGCTGCTCAGCCAGCGGGATACTGCATGGCAGATCCGTACTATGACGACTCCGCGTGGCCTCACCCCGCCTTCTTGGCCCACAAGGTGGCCCAGTGCTTGGTGGTTTCCAGGTGGGACTGGCTCCTGGTGCCGTTTCCCTTCCTCACCCCCCACCGGGCCTTCGCCCACAGCAGCTAGAACTCCTAGCACAATCTTGATTCAAAATACAGGGATAAGGAAGACATTGTCTGTATTTTAGAAGCTCAGTTACTCTTTGAGACCAAAGGAAGAAAGGTTTTTTTTTTTTGTCTGGAACTTAAATTTTCTGTTCCCTACACTTTCTTCTTGGAGTTTATGGTCCTGGTTCTTAAATTGAGGTCTCTGTTGCATTTTGAGTTAATTTTTGTATGAGCTGTGAGATAGGGGTCCTCTTTCATTATTTTGCATATGGATATCCATTCTCCCAGCCCCTTTGTTGAAGAGACTATTCTGTCCCAGTCGAGTGGACTTTGCAGCCTTGCAGAATATAAGTTGTCCATAGATGTGAGGGTCTATTTCTGAGTTATGAATTTGATTCAGTTGGTCAATATATCAAATATATAAAAAATATTTATGCCAGTAGCATACTGTCTTGACCAGTATGACTTTAATAATATGCTTAATGTTATGAAGTATGAGCCTTCCCACTTAATTCTTCTTTTTCCAGATGTTTTTAGTTATTTTGGGCCCCTTACACTTCCAAGTAAATTTGATAATTGGCTTTTCCATTTCTGCAAAGTAGGCTGTTGGAATTTTGATTTGGATTGTGATGAATCTATGAATCAATTTGGGTAGAATTAACATCTTAATGCTCTTTAGTCTACCAACCTGTGATCATGGGATGCCCTTTGATTTACTTAGGTTTTCTTTGATTTCTTTTAGCATTATTTTGTAGTTTTCTGCATGTAAGTCCTTTACATCCTTGGTTAAATTTATTCCTAGATATTTGATTCTTTTATGCTATTGTACATGGACATTTTTTCTTGATTTCCTCCTCAGAGTGCTCATAACTAGTGTAGAGAAACACCACTGATTTTTCCTTGTCGATCTTGTATCTTGCCACTTTGCTGAACTTGCTTAATAGTTCTGGCCGTTTTGTTGTAAATTTTTTGGGATTTTCCATATATAGAATCATGTTATCTACAAATAGTGAATGTTTTATTTCTTCCTTCTGATTTGGCTGCTTTTTATTTCTTTTTCTTGCCTGACAGTTCTTACTAGAACTCCTAGCACAATCTTGAATAACAGTGGTAATGGTGGGCATCCTTATCTTATTCCACATCTTAGAGGAAAAGCCTTCAGTCTTTCACGATTGAGTATGATACTAGCTGTAGGTTTTTCATGTTTGCCCTTTATCAAGCTGAGGAAGCTTCCTTCTATTCCAATCCTTCAAAGTGTTTTTTATCAAGAAAGGATGCTAGATTTTGTCAAAATGCCTTTTCTGCATCAATGGATGCAATAATCGGGTGTTTTTCCCCTTCATTTTGTTGATGTGGTATATTACATTAATCGATTTTCTTGTGTTGAACCACCCTTACATACCAGGGATAAGACTGACTTGATCATGATGTATACTTTTTTTAATGTGCTGTTGGACTTGATTTGCAAGTATTGTGTTAAGGATTTTTGCCTCTATATTCATTAGAAAGGTTGATCTGTGGTTTTCTCCTAGTATCTTTAACTTGCCTTGGTATTAGGGAGATGTTGACTACATAGAATGAGTTAGGTAGTGTTCCATCCTCTTCAATTTTTTAGAAGAGTTTGAGCAAGATTGGTATTAATTATTCTTAGAATGATTTGTAGAATTCATTTGTGCAGCCACCTAGTCCTGAGCTTTTCTTTGTTGGGAGGGTTTCGATGACCTGTTCATTCTCTTTACTTGTAATTGGTCTGTTTGAAGTCTTCTGTTTCTTCTAGAGTCAGTGTAGGTTGTCTGTTCTTTAGAAATTTATCCATTTCATCTAAGTTGTCTAATTGATGGCATATAGTTGTTCATTATCTTGTGATCTTTTTTTTTATTTCTGTGAGGGCAGTAGTAATGCCTCCTCCCCCCCACTTTCGTATTTTCTTTATTTGCATCTTCTCTGTTTTTCTTTGTTAGTCCAGCTAAATGTTTGTCAATTTTTTTTAAACTTTTTATTAATTAAAAAACTTAACAAAAGAACATTAATATATCATTCCATTCTACATATACAATCAGTAATTCTTAATATTATCATATAGTTGCATATTCATCATTTTTTAGAACATTTGCATCGATTTAGAGAAAGAAATAAAGAGACATCAGAAAAAGAAATAGAACAATAATAGAGAAAAAAA
>PVIY010030160.1:0-31236 GCA_004026745.1 Myrmecophaga tridactyla
ATCTTTGAATCTGCCAGACATGATTGGCCTGCTGTGCTCTAAATCCCTGGGTGGAGGATTACAGCCCTGGAACCAGGCTATGGGCCCATGTGGGATGGGGTTGGAGAACCAGTCCCCCTGCCAGAGCAAGTTCATGCTCCGTGCTCTGGTCTGAGGCCACAGCCACCATGATGGCCTCTTTGCCCCCCACTTCCCTCCAGGTTGTGTTTTAGAGGCTAATGTCATGTCTATGTCTTGCATTTTACATTTGTTGTTAAGAGTAAAAGAAGAAAAATATACAAAAAGGATGACTTGAGTAGTTATTAAATAGTTCTGACTCTCACCTTCAAATCATTTCTGAAAGGATCAGAGGATCTCAGTGTCTCATGAAAAACCTGAAAAAGAGAAAAGAAGCTAACTTTCACCTCATCCATCATATCCTTATGGCCTATTTGACGTTCTGAGCTGTCTTGACTGCTGAATCTTCATTTGTGAAAAATCTTTAGTGCCATGGACTTTCCCTTCATAACACTTGACATATAAGGTTCATTAATTCCAAAAGGCTGATTCTGATTCTAAAATTTATATGGAAAACAAAAGAATAGAACAGCCAAGGTCGTTTTGGAAAAGAAGAGCAGAATTGAAGAATGTCCACCCCCTGGTTTGATAGACAGCGTGGTACTGGTGAACTTACAGACTCAGAGGCCAATTGAACAGCAGATCAGACCTACATGTATCTGGTCATTGACAAAGGTACCTAGGCAATTCTTAAACATGTACAACTATTGTATTTTAAAATTATTTGTCTAAGTATTTGTTAAATGTATGTCTCCCATCCTAGGCTATAGGACCTGGGAGGAGAAAGATGTGTCTGTCTTGTCCATGGCCATGTCTCCAACATTTATCACAGTGCCTAGCACAAACACAAAGCACAACAGATATTTCTTGAAGCAAGGAATGTGGGAAGGCTGGCTGCCAGGCAGGTTTTCTTGATCCTTCAGGCATGAATGAGATTTTTCTTCAAAACTCAGACTTTGATCAACTTCCACATAGCCTAGACTTTTTCTTTATACATATAAGATCTTACATAATATTTCATTCATTTCACAACTCTTTTTCCTTCTAAAAGGTGTAAAGACATGAATATCAAAAGCAATTGTAGAGACATGAATATCAAAAGCAACCAGGCGTTGCGTGTCATCTGCACTGGTGGGAAGGAATCACATGGCTAAGACCACTTATAATCACTTCAGCTCCATTGTTTAATCAGTCCGAAACCTACAAGAGCTTTTTCTCTTTTAGCTTTTAAAAAGGGGGAGCTTTTAAGTTGCAAGTTTGCAGTTCTAAGGCTGCAAATTAAGGCAAAGCTATAACAATGTTCAAGTTAACGCATCCAAGGAAAGATACCTTGGTTCAAGAAGGCCAATGACATTCAGGGTTGCTCTCTCAGCTGGAAAGGCACATGGTGACAACTGCTAGTTTCTCTCCAGGATTCTTCAACAACTTCCCTGGAGCTCTGTCCATTCTGTTGGTTGTGTAGATTCTGGAAGCTCTGAAGCTTTTTCCAAAATTGTTCCCTCTTAAAGGGCTCCAGTAAGCAACCCCACCTTGAATGGATGGAGACACACCTCCATGGAACCATCTAATCAAAAGTTACCACCCACCAGTGGATGGGTCACATCACCAAGGAAACAATTAAAAAGCTCCCACCCAGCAATATTGAATGAGAATTAAAGGACATAGCTTTTCTGGGGTACACAACAGATTCAACCTGGCACAGTGTGGAATATCTTTTTCTATCTTTTCACTTTCAACTTATTTGTATCTTTGTACTAAAACAAGTCGTTTGTAAACAGCATATAGATGGATCATATTTTTTTTACCCATTCTGCCAATCTTTGTCTTTTGATTAGGGAGTTTAATCCATTAACATTCAATGCCATTACTGCAAAAGCTGTCCTTTGACCATTTTATCCTTTGGCTTTTTTTTTTTTTTGGTCAGATTTATTTTTTGTAATTACTCTTTTTTTTTAATCCTACAAGGGCTTTTGCAGCTACTTCTGCTCTTCCTGGCAGCATCTCCTCTGGGGTCATCTGGCTATGGGCTAGATGTCAGCTTGTGGAAGGGGACTTCACAGTTAAGAAGAGCCTGCCTTTCTTGCCAGTCCTTCTCAAAAGGAAAATGTGGTAGGGTGCAAGGAGAAGAAATGAGTAGCTGAAATTGGGTTTCCACTAAGATGTTTTTAGCGGACAAGAAAATGAAAATCTGCTTCTTAGAAACAGAAGCTTTGCGTATTGAATTAGAAAATGAGATAATCTGCTCATTTTTTTTGTTCTGGTAAAAATTTTTGTGTTAAAGAAGGAGTGAGCTTCATCCCATCCCTTTGCTGGGTTGTGATTTCCATTTCCAGCCTCCTCTCAGGCAGCAGGGCTGACTGTAGGAATGCTGCTGCTGTCTGTTGGGATTGAGCTGATCCTGGTTTGCATGTGGTCTCCTAATAAGAAACTACCACCTAAACCTGTTGAAACGCATTCCAGTTGTTTATTTGCTGCTCTTCATTGCATCTCTAGGGTCAGAAGTTCCTGGCCCCAAGATGATATGAGAGACCCCTTTCAGGGAATTCAAGAAACCCCACTCACTCCTCTCTGCAGCCTCCAGACGGGAGGAGCCAGTGAGCATGAGGCAAGCATCCCTCTCCCAGACAGCCCACTGCAGGAGATTGCAATGCACAATTTCCCGGCTACTGCAGCAGGTTTCTGTTGACATTAAAGGTCAGAAATGGGTAAAACTAATATATGGCAAAAACATTCAGGAGGTGGTTACCTTTGGTGGGGAGGGGGAGGTGGGTGGAGGCTGGTTATTGACTGGGAAGGGTGTGAAGGAAACTTCTATGGAGCTGAAGACATTCTATGCCTTGATCTGAGTGTGGGTCCTTGGGTGTACACATATGTAAAAAGTCGTTGAGGTATACACTTAAGATTTGGACATTTTACTGCACATATCTTATACTTCAATAAATTTTTTTTAAAAGCAGTGCTTTCATCAGCTCCATTTTCTTCCCTGGGTCACTTGCAGTTGCATTTCTAAGAACTCCATCAGCAGAAGGATTTTTTTGTGGCTGCAAGAGTTTTGGTGAATTTAATTCAGTGTAGTACAGAGTCAGACAGAGGAAGGGACCCAAATTCAGAAAGTGCAGCTTCGTGGCTCTTCTCAGGCAGTGCTGTCTCTCAGGAGACAGATGGCATGGGGAGGGGTCTTGGGGAGGGGTATTGGGGTGGGATGTGTCCAGCAGATTGTAGTGACCTGGAAAAAGGTGGGACAGGAAGGGAGAGACAAGCTCACAGATGGGTCTTCCAGGGCAGCTCTCCTGACCCAAGATCTCTGATACTTCCTCTAGATACACCAGAGGAGAAGACAAAATTCACCCCCATGAGTGGCACCCCCATCTCTCCTCATCTCCTGTGCCAGTTTGAAAATATTATGTATCCCAGAAAGGCCATGTTTTAATCATGATCCAATCTTATGGGGCAGCCTTTTCTTTTAATCCTGATTCAGTACTGTAGGGTGGAAACTTTTGATTAGATAATCTCCACAGAGATGTGACATGCACAATTGTGGGTGTGGCCTTTTGATTAGAGATGTGGCTCCGCCCATTCCAGGTGGGTCTTGATTCATTTACTGGAGTCCTTTAAAAGGGGAAACATTTTGAAGAAACCTCATAGCACAGCAGATTCAGATGCTTGGGGAACAGTTGCTTCAGAGCTCACAGAGCCAATGTAGACATTGGGAGATCGAGATGAAATAGCCAGGACTCACAGAAATAGTGCTAAGCAAGGACTCACAGAAATAGCCAGAACCTGAAGAGAAGAAGTCTCTGGCTCCAGCAGATGCTAAGCTAAGAGGTGAAACCCAGAGTTTTGTCCCAGGGAAGCTAAGTGAGTGCCCACAGACACTTAGAGAAAAAAAAACACTGGCATCAGAAGCTGGAAGCAATGGAACCAGGAACAAGGACCAGTAGATACCACCCATGAGCCTTCCCATATCACCCTTCCTTGAGCTATGGTATATTTCCCTGGATGCCTTAGTTTGGACATTTTTATAGGCTTAGGGCTATAAACGTATAGCATATTAAATTTGCTTTTTACAAACCATTCCATTTTTGGTATATTGTGTTCCAGCAGCTTAACAAACTAATACATCTCCCTTCATAATTAACTGGCTGTTCTGCATCCAAAGGGAGGGAAAACTCAAGAGTCCAAGGTCTAGCCATCTGTACCGGACCATTAGCCTTCCCCTCTGTTCCCTGTTAGGAGAGGAAGTGACAGCTTTGGTGCCAGAGTGTGACACTAGTGCAATCTAAGCAGCTACAGAGCCAAATGCCCTAACCACAGAGATTGAGTTTAGGGAAGTGGATTACCTACTTCACAGGCCAAATGAGAAAGCCTCCTCTATAAATGCAAGGGAGTTGAGTGGCAATGTCAAGTGGCCATTCCAGATGGTTCTTAGCATCTGCCTGCCCCCTGAAATGAGAGAAAAAGGAAAATCATAGCAAAAAAATAGCCCACTGAGTATCTACTATGGGTCAGTCCTGCAGTCCTCTCCCTAGGAGGGAAAGAATAGTGAGGTAATTAGCTCTCTTCCTCTGGAAATTCAGGCCTTTATTTAGCAAACATCTACCGAGCCCCTGCCATGTGCCTGGGACACAGGGACGGAGGCAACACAGACCTGAACTCAAACATTCAGCCCCAGTCTCTGGGCAGAGCTTGGGCAGCACGAGGGTGAATAAAGCTGACATGCTCCTGCCCTCAAGTGCATGCAGTCTAGGCAGATCCAGACGCTTACCTTTAATAGAAGGGAGAGAGGAAGGAAGGACAGATGATGGGGGCAGGTGAACTCTGATGGCCTTTCAAGGAGGAAGAGATAGGAACTTCAGGCTGAAAGGAGATGAGAGCCATATTAGGCAGCCAGAGGAGAAAGACTAACTCACTCTTCTCAAAGGGACTCTTTTGGTGGAAATGCTGCATAATTCATTACTATTTTTCCATTAATTGCATGGGAATTTCAGAGATGCTAAAATTCCTGACATACCCATTCTATTTCTCTATGCAGAATCCCAGGGAGTCCCAAGGTGGGCCGCTGCCCTGTATCTGCAATCTGTGTTCTCTCCCCAGCTTGAGCAGTGCTGTGGAGAAGCAGTCGGACGGGATGGTGTATCTGACTCTCCAGGTCGGTGCTCAACCCAGTCTGAAGCTGATGAGCTCACGGTTTTGTCAGCAATCACTTGTATCACCAAACTTAGGAGCCAAGCTTGCACAGTGAAGAATTTCCACAGGCCCAGGCCAGGGACAATTTAGAGATGACCCTATCATAATGACCATTTATTTTAGGCATTCTCCTACCTTTTTTTGGGGGGGTGGGGGGTTGGTACATGGTCCAGGAATCGAACCCGGGTCTCCTGCATGAAAGGCGAGCATTCTACCACTGAACCACCCATGCACCCTCCTGTCTTTATAGGATAGATAGCTGAAAGCAGTGCTAAATACCATGAAACATTTTTTGTGGGCTGGTGAACCCAGGTACTTACCTGCAAAGCTGAGTTATGGTGGTCAAGTCATTACTTGATTCCCTGTCTCCTGTCCTCTATGGCCCTTTCCAGTCTCTCTCAACAAGAGTACTTGGTTGGCTATAGCAGGCTGAAGCATCTCAGACAGCTTTACATCCACAATATCTGAATCCAGCTGCTTTCTACTACTAGTGGCTGCAGCACTTACAGTGACTCAGATCATTTTCACAGCTTTTAAGTATATTCTTTAGACCAAACAAAATATGTGACAGGAAATGATGCAGAGTTGAAATGATCCAATACTTTAAACAAGCTAAGAAATATACATAAGTAAATATATGGAGAACACACAGTCACAGAGCTTGCTTTGCCAAATGGAAATTGCTCCTTTCCAAAGTTTCCCTCAGCATCTTTAGGGGGAGGGAAGGACTTGTTAGAAACAGCCAGTTCTCCAGGAGGCAAGAACCCTGGATTAAGATAGGATCTCTGGCAGGAAATGAAAGGGGCATTTCATAAGTGTGCTTTTCACTCAGAGCGCTGCTTAACAGGGATGGAGCTAGGCTAACTAGGCCTGTTTGATGACTCCAATTACTGGTTCCGCCAGGCCTCAGTGCACAGCCTCATGTCCTGATGATATCTCATATGCAGCAAGTCTCTGTGATCGCAGCAGTTTCATGACTGTAATTTTCTCACCAGGCTCCCTGATACTCCAGGAGAGGCTGCCCGGAGCACAGCTGCCATACTCAGTATTTTCAAGGTTATCTGTGAAGGCCTGAGAAAGCCCCATCTAGACAGTCAGTTTCTCCTTGTTCTATACCTTAATGGCATCTGAGTTTGTACCTAAAAATTTAGTTCTAATTTAGAGAGAATTTATGGGCTAGATGGGACCATGGACAACACACAACTCTCCCTACCCACCGCAGCCCCCATAGCCCATTCTTTCTTCAACAGTCCCAAGAAGAATTGTCCAGACTCTGAACCACTCCAGTCGTGAGGCACTCGTGACCTCACAAGGGCAGCCATGCAGTCTTCAGGTAGCTCTTACTGTCAGGGTGTCTTCACAATGTTGGGCCAAGATGTGTCTCCCTTTGACTTCCACTCATGGGTCATAGTTCTGCCTTTAGCAGCAACACAATAATTTGAACTTCTTCCCTCTGGCAATTCTTCCAGGGTCGTTGGTTGAACAGCTTCTTTCCTTTCTATAACTCCCATCCAAAATAACCATCATTGTTCTCTAATTATTTAGCTATCTTTTCTCATCAAATGGACCTTATGAGTTTGGTCCATTCTTCCTTTGGGTTCAAGTATCTCCTCTGCTTCACCACTCACTCCCACCATCTTTCTCACCATAAATCTAGGACAGGATTGAGTACATAGTAGAGTCTCCACAAACTCAGAGACCCCTGGCTCAAAGAGGTAGCAAAGATGAGCCCATATCCTTCTGAAGCTCTTTAAATGGTGTTAAGGAGTCAGTAAGTATCTTGAGAATATATCAGGTGCTATGAAAGCCCCAGAAATGTGCAGCAGATGCATTTGGATATCAGACTAATCCTGCACTCTGCAGGCTAGGAGGTTCCTGGCAGATAAATGAAATCCTCAAGGTAGCCCATAGCAAATGAGCTAGAGCTTCAGACATCGACAATCAACATTCGGACTTGTGTACTGACCGCAGCTTAAGTAGGAAGGGATTTTCTAAGTTTTGTAGAGTTGAAATTTTTTTGCAAAAGAACTTTCACAAAGATCTCAAACAGTTATGGGCAAAGAGTTCCAGGGTGACACTCTGGTAGGAGGCCTGAGCTCCACAGCTTCACTTCCCCTTGCCCCTTACAGACCCTGAGAATTTTTCTTGGAGCTCAGGGCTCCATGGAGCATCGCTCCAGATCTTGCTGTGTGACTCTGAGGTGTGGAGGGCCTGCAAAGTTCCCTAACACTTCACCTCTCACATACCTTGCAGCTACTGGACCACTCAGACACATGAAACTCTGGGGTCAGAAAGAAACATGTAGATCATCTGGACCAACTCTCCCTTGACAGAGAAGGAAGTCAAAGACCTGGACTGGAAAAGAAGCCCATGTAAGACTTCAGGGCTGGTGGTAGTAGAGCACGATGACATCCGAGAGCAGAGGAGGCAGTGTCCTCCCTGAGCAAGACGTGGGTAAGGCTCTGCCAAAGCAGAATGTGGCCCAGCAAAAGTGGCGACCAGAGACCTTCACTGTCCTTAGAGTTCTCCCCTCCCAGTGCCCTGCTGGCTGTGCTTCCTTTCTTCCCACATCAAGGTTGCTCCTCTTCCCATCCTTCAGCATCCACCTTGCTATGAGTTAAACTGATTCATGTTAAAAATCTCAGATAACAGATTCCATGTCGGTGTGAATCTGTCTGTTTCTATGAAGTTGTCTGGTTTATCGGCATAAATTTGTTCGTAATATGCTTTTATTATCTTTGCAACATCTGCAGCTTACTTGGGAATGGCCCCTTTCTCTTTCCTGATGGGGGTTAGTTGAGCCTTCTCTCATGTTTTCATTCTCAGTCTTGACATAGATTTGTTTGTTTTAATAATTTTTGCAACAATCACTCTAGAGTTTATTTTCTATTTTACTAGTTTATGCTTTGGTCTTCATTGGTTTCTTCCTTCTGTCTTCTTTAAGTTTACTCTTTTGTGATTTTCCTGATCTTGGAATGTAGGTTTAGCTTTTTAATTTTCAGGCTACTTTTAAAAAAAATAATTCTCCACATACTCTTCAGCACTTGTTGTTTTCTATTTTATTAACAGTAGCCATTCCAGTGGGAGTGAGTTGGTGTCTCACAGTTTTTATTTTCATTTCTCTGATGACTAATGACTTTGATCATCTTTTCATGCATTTATTGGCCATTTGTACATCTTCTGCAGAGAAATGTCTACTCAAGTCTTTTTCCCATTTTTAAATTGGGTTGTGTATCTTTTTGTTGTTGAGTGTAGAAGTTTTTCATAAATTCTGGATATTAAACCCTTATCAGATATATGGTTCCAAATATTTTCACCCATTTTGTAGGTTGTCTATTTACTTTCATGATGAAGTCCTTCGATGCACAAAAGGTTTTAATTTGGAGAAAGCCACATTTATCTATTTTTTTCTTTTGCAGTTCGTACTTTTGATGTAAATTCTAAGAAACCTTTGCCTAACACAAGGTTCTGAAGAGGCTTCCCTATATTTTCTACTAGGAGTTTTACAATCCTTGTTCTTACATTTAGGTCTTTGATCCATTTTGAGTTAATTTTTGTATAAAGTATGAGATAGTAGCCCACCTTTATTCTTTTGCATATGGATATCCAGTTTTACTAGCACTATTCATTTGTTGAAGAGACTATTTCCCAGTTGAGTGGATTTGGCACCCTTGACAATAGTCAACTTGCCATAGATAGAGGGTCTATTTCTGAACTCTAAATTCAATTCCACTGGTCTATGTGAATGTTTTTGTGATGTTTAGACCACTGTAGATTTGTAGAAAGCTTTAAAATTGGGAAGTGTGAGTTTTCCAAATTTGTTTTTCTTTTTAAAGATGGTTTTGGTTATTTGGAACCCCTTAGTCTTCCATGTAAATTATATGATTGGCTTTTTCATGTCTACAAAGAAGGGCTATTGGAATTTTTATTAGAATCGCATTGAATCTATAAATACTTTGTGCAGAATTGACCACGTTGACAATATGTAGTCTTCCAATCTATAAGTTTGGTATTTCCTTCCATTTATTTAGGTCTTCTTTGATTTCCTTTAGCAATGTTTTGTAGTGTTCTGCATACAACTCCTTCACATCTTTGTTTAGATTTATTCCTAGATATTTGATTCTTTTAGTTGTTATTGTAAATAGAATTTTTTTCTTGATTTCTTCTTCCAATTGTTCATTGCTTGTATATAGGAACACTACTGATTTTTGGATGTTGAACTTGTACTCTACCACTTTGTTGAATTCACTTATTAACTCTAGGAGCTTTGTTGTGGATTTTTCAAGATTTTCAGTATCATATCATTAGCATATAGGGCAAATCTTACTTCCTCTTTTCTAATTTGGATGCCTTTTATTTCTTTCTCTTGCCTAATTGCTCTAGCTAGAACTTCCAGTACAGTGTTTATAATAGTGGTGACAGTAAGCATACTTGTCTTGTTCCTGATCTTAGAGGGAACGTGTCATGGTCGGGTTCATGTGTCAACTTGACCAAGTGGCGGTACTTGTTTGCCTGGTTGGGCAAGTGCTGGCCTGTCTGTTGCAATGAGGACATTTCATAGAATTAAATCATGATCATGTCAGCTGCATCCATAGCTGATTCCATTTGTAATTAGCCAAGGGGAGTATCTTCTGCAATAAGTGATGCTTAATCTAATCACTGGAAGCCTTTTAAGGAGGATTCAGAAGAGACAGGCTCTCTTCCTGCTTCGGCCAGCAAGCCTCTCCTGTGGAGTTCATCTAGACCCTCCATCGGAATCATCAGCTTCACAGCCTGCCCTGTGGATTTTGGACTCTGCGTTCCCACAGTTATGTGAGACACTTTTATACATTTTATATTTCCAAGTGTTTCCTGTTGATTCTGTTTCTCTAGAGAACCCTAACTAATACAGAAAGTTTTCAGTCTTTCCCATTAAGTAGGATGTTAGCTGTGAGCTTTTCATATATGCCTTTTATCATGTTGAGGAAGTTTCCTTCTACTTCTAGTGTTCTAAGTGTTTTTTTTTTAATCAAGAAGGGATGCTGTATTTTGTCAAATACCTTTTCTGCATCAAAGAAATGATCAAATGGCTTTTCCTTCATTCTATTAATGTGATGTACTGCTTTAGTTGATTTTCTTATGTTGAACCAAACTTGTATGCCAGGGATACATCCCAATAGATCATGATTTATAATTATGTTAATATACTATTGCATTAGATTTGTTAATATTTTGTGGAGGATTTTTGCATCTATATTCATAAGAGATATTGGTCTGTAGTTTTATTTTCTTGTGGTATCTTTATCTGGCCTTGGCATGAGGGTGGTGTTGGCCTCATAGAATGAATTAGAGAGTGTTCCCTCCTCTTCAATTTTTTGTAAGGGTTCAAGCAGAATTCGAGTCTTCTTGAAAGAAGACTTGAATTAAGTCTTCTTGAAATGTTTGATAGAATTCCCCTGTAAAGCCATCTGCTCCTGGTCTTTTCTTTATTGGGAAGTTTTTTATGTACTGATTCAATATCTTTACTAGTAATTGGTTTGTTGAGATCTTCTCTTTTTTCTTACGTCAGTGTAGGTAGTTGGTGTTTTTCTAAGAATTTGTCTACTTCATCTAGGATATTTAATTTATTAGCTTACAGTTGTTCAAAGTATCCTCTTATACTCTGTTTATTTCAGCAGGGTCAGTAGTAATGTCCCTGTGCTGGTTTGAATCTGTGAGGGACCCCAGAAAACCCATGTCCTTTAATCCTCATTCAGTATTGCTGGGTGGGAGCATTTTGATTGTTCCCATGGAGATATGGCCCACCCAATTGTGGGTGGCAACTTTTGATTAGATGATTCCCATGAAAGTGCATCTCCACCCATTGAAGGTGGAGTTGCTTACTGGAATCCTTTAAAAAAGGAAATATTTTGGAGAGAGTCCCTTTTTGTAGAGCCACGAGAAAATTAGCAGATGCCGCCATGTTCACCATGCGCCCATCTAGCTGAGAGAGAAACACTGAACGTCATCAGCCTTCTTGAACCAAGGTATCTTTCCCTGAATGCCTTAAATTGGACATTTCTATAGATTTGTTTTAATTGGGACATTTTCTCAGCCTTAGAACTGGAAACTTAGAACTTACTAAATTCCCCTTTTTAAAAGCCACTCTGTTTCTGGTATATTGCATTCTGGCAGCTAGCAAATTAGAACAGTCCCCCTTTTCATTTCTGATTTTCATTATTTTTTATCCTTCCCCTCTTTTTATTTATCAGTTGAGCTAAAGGTTTCCTTTCGGTCTGAATAATTCCCCTTAGTATCATTTATAGGGCTGGTCTAGTGGTGATGAATTCCCTCAGCTTTTGATTTCCTGGAAATGTCTTAATCGCTCCCTCATTTTGGAAAGGAAATCTCTGGATATAAAATTCTCAGTAAACTGTTGATTTTTTTCAGCATTTTAAATATTTTGTCCCATTGCCTTCTTACTTCTATGTTTTCAGATGAGAAATAAGAACGTAATCTTACTGGGACTCTCTCACACATATATTGTTTTACTCTTGCAGCTTTCAGAACTCTCCATCTCCTTGGCATTTGACAGTTTATTACTATGTTCTTGACATTGTTCTCTTCAAGTTTATCCTGTTTAAGGTTCATTGGGATTCTTGAATGTTCATATTCATGTCTTTCATTAAATTTGGAAACTTTTCTGCCAGTATTTCTTTGAATATCCCTTCAGTCTCTTTCCTTCTTTCTACTCCTTCTGGTATGCACATAATGCATATATTTGTATGCTGGATGGGGTCCCACACACAGGCCTCTTAGGCTCTTTTCACTTTTCTTCATTCTTTTCTCTCTGATCCACAGCCTGAAACATTTCAATTATCTTGTCTTTGAGTTCACTGATTCTTTCTTCAGCCAGATCCAATATACTTTTGAAACCCTGTAGGGAATTTTTCATTTCATTATTGTGATCTTCAACTCCAGTAGTTCTTTTCATTCCTTTTAAAAATTTCTATCTCATTATTGAGATTCTTGTAATGTTCAATCATGTTTTCTTAATACCTTTAGTTCTTTCAAGTACTTTCCTTTATGTCCTTGAACATATCAAAGATCATTTCTTTAAAATCTTTGTCTGGTATGTCCAAAGTCTGACCTTTGTTGATGGGTTTTTGATTACGACATAATTTCCTGTTGGCTTGTCTTGTAATCTTTTGGTGCACAGTGCACATTTTAATACTTTAAAGTGTAACTCTGAAATTTATTTCCTGAGCTCTTTGTTCCTTATAGTTGTATTCAGCTAGTAATATGACAAAGGTTTTCTCTAGTACCAGGAGCCAGCGAAAACAAACAAACAAAAAAATACACAACTGAAAAATAACTTTTCACAGTCAGCAAATTGGCTTTGCATGGTTGGTGCTTTCCTTCAAAGTTTAGCCCTCCCGTCAAGAAGATCAGCCTGAGATGAATGTGAAGTATGGGGTCCATGCCATCTTTTCTGAGCTTGAGTCTTGTCCTGAGCTGTGCTTGATTGTGGCCTTGGGAGTTCCCTTTTTATGAGAATGCGAATGCTTCCTCTACTCCCAATGAAATAGACTTTCTCCCCTACCAATGTGTTCTACTGTATGACTTAAAGCAGGTAATCCTTTGCCCCAGGATACATTGACTTTATTGATTCTTACATTGCTTTAGCTGTCTGAAAGCTGCTTCTACCTTCAGGGAAACTACCAGGAGGGTGAGCTAGAGATGAGTTTCTTGGTTCATCTTTCAGACTGCCACCCAATAGATTGTCAATGACAAACAGATACCCAAGTATGTGCATAGGGATTACTTTGCTCCCTCTAGAACAGGGCCAAGGACCCACAATGAAAGAGCAAGCCAGCACCACACCACACTGGGGGTAGGGGGTGGAAGGACACCAGGAGCTTCACCTACCATTTTTAGCACTGTGTTTTCTTTATTCAGCCCTCACCCAGTCACTGTAACCCTTTAACTGTTTTCTGGAGTTTTGAGGAATGTGGTTCTGTCCAGTTTTTGATAGTTGTTCAAAGATTCTATAGGGGAATGGAATTCTGGAGTATCTTATGCTGCCATCTTGGTCCCTTCATTGTGGTTTTGATTTGCATTTCCTTGATGGCTAATTAGATGAGCATCTTTTATGTGCTGATTGGCAATTTGTATACCATTTTTGGAGAATGATCTATTTAGATCCTATGACCATTTTTTAATTGGGTTAGTTGTCTCTATTATTGAGTTGTAAATATTGTTATATATTATAGATACAAGCTCCTTATATAATTTGCAAAAATTCTTTACCATTCTGTGGGTTGCATTTTCACTTTCTGAATGGTGACTTCTGATGCACAAACATTTTTAATCTTGGCATGCAATTTTTCTTTTCTGGCTTTTACTTTTGCTCATATCTAAGAAACCATTGTCTAATACAAGGCAATGCCTTGCCTAATCCCCATCCTAACTTGAAAGGTATTTCCTTTTTAAACAAGCTTATTAAATAAGTCAGAAAACCATTGGCATTTTCAAATTCTATTCCAGTTTTAGTGGCTTCTTCTAACCACTCTCAACACCATAACAACCCATTTAATGACCAGTAGCAGATGTATTTTCATGAGAAAAGGGAGGGGCTGATTTGCTAAAATGACCTGCAGTCCCAAATTGGAGATGTTTATTCTAGAAAGCCTCCTTGTATCTTCTAGTCAGCTTGCAGTATCTTGTAACAAAAACCACCTGTCAAGGCGCTGAAATATGCCCACATAAACTAGGCTTCGGTTCATTTTTTGATGTAAGAAATATTGCCTGAGTCCTCCCCAGCATCAGTAAATAAGAAGAATATCAACATTACATAAATCCTAGGGTGTGGGTAGAGGAAAAATGTTCCACGATCAAAGGGAGTCAAAATATTGTACTGTTTAATAGACAATAAATTCAGGTTAATAATAGCTTAGTGGTGCCTAATAATAAAAACAAAAGGGAAGAAATATTAATTAAAAATGCCAATTACTCACTGGCTTAGTGGAGAGTCCTCGCTTCTGGTTAAAGTCATCACCGCCAATGTAGCCTAAACTGTACCAGCTAAAAACTTTGACCTCATGTTACATCTGAAAATATTTGGAATAAAATGAAAATCTATTTATTGATTACACCTTTGTCTGGTTTCAAAATGGAAATCAATGGCTTTGATGAAAGACCCATAATCTACATAATTATTTAACCAGGATAGAAGGAGAATCATGTAGCAAAATGAAAAAAGGGAAGGGTTGTACCAGAATCTTCGCCTGAATAGAATACTGCAACAGGGACCGAAATTTAGCCTGTGAAGGGTTTAGATGTTCTAGAAGATTAGAAGATCTCCATCGACCTAAAACATCACATTTCTTATAGAACTGTTTTCTGCTTTTACCAAGCAGGGACTGTAAGGGTTGATTTGAATCACTATAAAGCTCAGGGAGAAAATGGACTGTAGGAACATGCCGGATAAATATAAATCCTTCTGCCACAAGCACATGTATAAAATGTAACAAAATATAGAGAATAGAAAGCATGGGGGCTATGAAATACTTAAAGGGATAATGGCTGTATATTTTTAAGAATGAATGAATTTCACATTAAAAATGCACAGTGGATCCCAGGCAGGATAAATAAAGCTAAATCCTCATTTAAATACATCATAGTGAGACTTCAGAACACCAAAAACAAAGATAAAATTTTAGAAACAGTTTGAGAGAAAAGATAGATTACCTACATGGGAGAAAAATTAGAAGGCAGACTTCTCAACATTATCTATAAAGGCCAAAAGTCAAGGGAATAACAGCTTCAAGATTGAGGCAAAAATAAAGATGTTCTCGGAGACACAGGGACTAAAATAAATTTCCACTCATTAACCCTTAAATAGTTCAGATTAAAGGAAAATCAGACCAGAAAGGAGTGGAATGCAAGAAGCAATAGTGGGCAGAAAAAAATGGTGAAATATGGATAAATCTAAGCAAGTAGTGACTATATAAAACAACAACAAAAATGAAAATAAGTAAACAAATAAAGTATAACTAAAATACTAGAAAAATGACACATAAAATGGGATCAGAATTAAAATATTCTAAGCAGGGCCAAGACTAGGGAGAAGTGAGGAGACATGCCCCTTGGGCACAAGATTTAAGGGGATGTAGAAAATGTAAATAATCAAGATAAATAACATTGTAATTCAATACTTTAAAAAATAAAAATCAAAGCAAAATATCCATGATGAACAAAATGTCAACATCTTAAATAAAGACATAATCAGTATCATTGCTTTTTCCTTTTATCTAAAACTCCAGTATGGCTTGGCACGGTACAGATCCTAAGTTTTTGTTTTCTATGGGAGGAGGCTAGAAATATTAATTCCCTTTACTTCATCAAATATGAACTTCGAATGTTTAAAGTGAGACCAGTAGAAAAATAGAAGTAGAATGTAGAAACTCCAAATTGTTATAGAGATAGGGCTATAAAGATCATTTCACTCAATTCAATAGAAGCAGAAAAGAGATGGGAAAAGCATGGCAACAGAGATAGCACAAAGCAAAATGGGAGAAATAAGTCCAATTAGATCGAATAACATAGTAAATACAAACAAAGTAAAAATTGCCAAAGATGAACCTCTCAGATTGGATTAAAAATAATAAATAACCAATTCCAACTTTTGCTGTTTTTCAGAGACAAACCTAAAACACAATGGCACAGAAAGATTAAAGCAAAAGAATGGAAAATGATATATTAGGCAATTGTGATTCAGAAGAAAGCTCGGGTAGTTGTGCCAGTTTAAACTGTTGTGTACCCAGAAAAAAACATGTTCTTTAATCCTTATTCAATATTGTTGAGTGGGATCTTTTTGATTAAGTTTCCATGGAGATTGACCCACCCAATTGTGGGTGGGAGCTTTTGATTAGATGGTTTCCATGGAGAGCCAATAGGAGACTCAGATGACCCAGACATTTGGAGATGCAGGAAGTAAATGCCCCCAGGGAAGCTGTTTGAAACCAGAAGCCAAAGACCCCAACAGACACAAGCTACAAGCCTTCCAATCTGACAGAGGTGTTCTGGACCCGTCAGCTTTCTTGATCAAGGTATCGTTTTATGGATGCCTTAGTTTGGACATTTTTACAATTTTAGAACTGTGAGCTTGCAACTTAATAAATTTCCTTTTTAAAAGCCATTTCATTTCTGGTATATTGCATTCCAGCAGTATTAACAAACCAACAGCAGTTTTATCAGGCAAAAAGCATTTTTAGGGATTTAAAAGATCAGTACATAAAAGGAAAAATAACAATTCACTTGAAAGATACAACATATTTGAACCTGAGGAAACCTAATAATAGAGTCCCCAAATGTATAAATAAAAAGTTGACAGAATTACCTAACTAATTGTAAATATGAGGATTCATTTCTGGACTCTCAATTCTATTCTATTGGTCACAATAGATTGTGAATTGGTAGAGTCACAATCCAAATGGGAACATTTAATTTAACTTTCTTAAAAACTAATAGATGAAGCCTCAGAAAATTACTAGAAATAGAGATCATTTGAATAATATAATTAATAATCTTAATTAGATGGACATATGTGTACCAAGCACCCAATATTTAGAGACTACACCTTTTCTAAAACATACATGAAACATTTGCAAAAACTGAACTCATTCTAGACATAAAGAGATCACAAAAAACAAATCTATAAGATTTAACATTTTATGGTCTACTTTCTCTGACAATGACAGAACAAACTAAAAATTAATATGTAATCAAATACAACAATTTTATTTGGATTTTGAGAATGGACATAAATAATTCATAAGTCAAGGAAGAATTGACATTAAAAGTATAAAATATTAAGAATTGAATACTGATTAATATGCTACATATTAAGTATGTGGGATATACCTGAACAGGTCCTTAGAGAGACACAGATAGGTTTACATGCCTATATTTGAAAAGCAGCCTATATAGACCAATAGAATAGAATTGAGAGTCCAGAAATGAATCTTCATATTTACAATTAGTTGATTTCTGACAAGTATGCCAAGATAATTTGATGGGTGAAAGAACAGTCTTTTCAACAAATTGTGTTGGGAAAACTGGAGATCTACATGACAAAGAATGAAGTGGAGCTCTACTTCACAACCATATACAAAAATTAACCTGAAACCTATCTAAATGTAAGAGCTAAAACTATTCATCACTTGTGAGAAAACATGGGTGACCTTGGACCATCAAGGCATCAAGCAAGAATCAAGCAAGCATCAAGGCATTGGAAGAGTCTATTTTCTCTATATTATTCCAGGACACATGAGGTAACCAGTACTTAGACGGGGGTCCTGTCCACAATCAGAGTTTTGTGGTACCATTGGAGCTAGAACTATACAGTACATCACTTCTTCCTGTTGCCCACTAACAAAGCTGCTTCCAAGATAAAAGAACTAAACGAAATTCTCTAAAGAAAATGAAACTTTGATAATCCAGAGTCAGCAGAGGAAATGCTGAGTTTAGGAATAGGAAATTCAGAAAGTCATCAGCAAACAAAAAGAGTATGTGTCAAAATGATACTCTGTTTTTAGCCATCCCATCATGCCTGCTCAAGAGAGATGAATACGAAGTTAACTTATCAGTCAGCACGATGCTGCATCTGCTCTACCATAATTATTACAATGCTTAGAAGAACTGACCTGGAATGAGAGTGCAAGAATCGCATAATCTATTCTGAGTGCACAGCGTTTTTAAATCCATTCCCTTGGAGAAGCTGAAAGGCAGGTCACTATAGGCTAATTTGCATAGGCTGAGAGTAATTTCATTTTAAGTTTCCTATAATACATAGAATTATAGAATCATAAAATCTCAAGGTTGGAAGGGAAAGTAAAGGTTATTTTTATTTAGCCCACCCAATTCAGGGATCTCCTCCATAATATCCCTACCAATTGGTCATACAACCTCTGTTTCAATAGCTTTAGTGATGGGGAGCTAGTCATTTCCCAAGGCAGGCTGATGAGACCATTCCTTCCCCAGTACTGGGAAGCAGGGATTTCCTAGGGAAGGTCACAGCTTTACAAAAACCAAATTCCCTACAAATTCCCATTAAGCCATTGTAACAGGCTCCTCCACTCAGCCCCCACCCTATGATTCACATCTTGGAGTTCCCCAAACCTTTCCCCTTTTGTCTCAAATCCTGTCCCACCACTTCTTCCCACCTCTCACCAGGCCTCCTCACTTCCACATTCGATGAAGAAATCAAGACCACCAGACAAAAGCCACTAGCTTCCCTCTCCTCCAGCTATCTCCATCTTCTCCTTCCCCTCATGCCCAAGGACGAAAAATCTCTCTTCTTTTGGCATGGTAAATATTCCTCTCTCACTAAGGTTCACGCAATTGCTGTCATCTGTTAAATTGGAATGATCAGTCAAATCCTTTCTTAGCTATAGCTCCAACATCTCTCTCTCTTCTGGATCCTTCTCCTTGGCCTACAAACATGCCCAGACCTTTCTTATACTTAATAGCTTCTCTTCACCCTGCTGACCCACTTTACCAGGGCTCCATTTTGGCTCATCTCTTCTGTATTAGTCAGGATGGGCCATGTTATGCTGCAGTAACAAACAGTCCCAAATACAACAAAACAAAAGTTTGGTTTATTTTCCTTCACTTGGGTGAAGTCCACTACGAGTTGAAGTAACTCTCCACAGCAACTGTCTTCCATGCAGGGGCCAGCAATGCAGGCTACTCTAATCTTGTGTCTCCCCTTTCTCAATGCAAAGCCTCCTTCACTTGCTGCAGCAGGAGAAGTAATGACCCTTTTCTAATTCCAAGGAAGTAATAAATGTTTCCCCTGAGTGTTAGGAAGGGGAAAAGAACTGGAAATAGATATTCACTAGATTTTTACCACACCTTCACCAATATTCTTGAATAGAGGTTCTTTGTCTGCTGTCTCCACTACCTTGATTCTTTGTTCTAACTTTACTCCTCAATGTGGCTTCTGCCCCACAACTCTACCGAAAATGCTCATTATCCCAGTGACCAATGGCGTAACCCTATAGTCTTGTTTTTTTCCTATCTGGGCTGTAGGAGCTTAGCCTACTGCAGAAGCCCCTTCACTATGTGTGCTTTAATGTTCTGCTCCAGGCTTTTCTTGACAGTCATTGTAGGAAACAGCCAGAATTGGTCTTTCTACATTTGCTATGGAATTTTTATTGCAGAGTCAGTTTATTATATGCCTCTATTTTCCTTACATAAGTTCTATGTAAAAATACTTTCAGCATTTTATGCTGTCTCTCCTAAGAAATTAATATGTTCGTATCTTTTATGTAATGTTTCATGTTTCCCTTTTCATCCTATCTGCCAAGAAGGATAGAATCAAATCAGATGATCCATTTTAATACTAATATATAGTAAATTAGCTTACTTGCTTCTTTTCCTTAGCACCAATTTTCTCTTCATATCCTTCTGTTATTAGCCTAATTGAAAGGTGCCTTTTATGGTGAGATATTACATCCATTTTTTATAGCATTGGGGGTATAAATACACTAAAATAGCCTTTTCTAACCAGATTGGGGTGTTTGTCTGCAGGGTTCTTAATTCTCCAGCAAAGCTGGAGTGTCCCAGAGGTCTCAGCTAAGCTGAAACAAATCATAAGCCTGTTAGAGAAGTGGGAGAGGGCACTCCGGGCAGCAGATATCCTCAGCTTAACTCTTATCCTTCCTGCTCCTCCAACCTGAGCCCCAGGGCTCCTGAGGCAGGAGGTCCTGAAGAAAGAACAGATCCCAGAACTACTGGGTCTTCAGCGTCCTCCTTCCCAGGAGGGCAAGGCCTGAGGAAAGCCATTGTAATCAGAGAGCAAGTGAGAGAGAAAAAAACAAAAGCCAGAGGTGAGAGCTTTGTCCAAGAGGGGGTGATGGTCAAAGCCCAGATAGAAGAGTTATGCCATCTTCATAAAATTAAATGAAGTTAAATTAAATTAAATCTAACCTCTGCGACATATTAAATGGCACAAGAATTGCACTTTAAAGTTTTGACAATGTGAACCCATAGAACTGTTCTTTGAAATCAGTTTGACTCTTCAGAATGCCTACATTTTAAAATAATTTTTTCATCTTATTTAGACTTTCTAATCTACTGACAAACATAATGCACAGTGTGCTCTTTCATTTAAAAACAGTGTCCTTTCCCCATGTGGTTATATACCCTTTGTCTGTAAGTGTTCCCTTATGTTCTTGATTAATGCTATTGGTGACCTGTCTGTCTTACCAGTTTTCTCAAATGAGTTCCTGGAGTTGTTTGTCAATTCCACTATTTTCTGGTTTATTGTTATTTCTGCATTTGTTCTTTCTTGTTTCTTCTGCTTTCCTTAAATCTGTTTTGTTGTGGGTTAGAGGAGAATTAGCTTCCTTAGTTGAAGATGGGGCCCGTTTATTTTTATTCTTTTTTGTTAAATAAAATAAGTATTTAATGGTATAACATTTCCTATAAATCCAGTTTGGTTGTATCCCTTGGATTTTGATATATAGATTCTTTTTACTCTGGTTATGCTTTATAAATTACTTATTTTCTAGCCTTATTGACTCATTACTAGAGAATGTGGCCTCAAAAATATGGCAGATTTCCTAATGATTCAGTGTTACAAGCAGCTTCTGGCATGGCTCCCAATGATGCCTGCTTCCTGGTACACCTGCTTGTATAACCCCCTCTTCTGGAGTGTGGGCTGGATCTGATGAGTTGCATCTAACAATGTGATGGGATATCCCTTTGAGATTAGGTTATAAAAGACTGTGACTTTCATCTTGCTGGTTTTTCTCTCTTGCATGCTCTCTCTCTCTAATTTCTCACTCTTCTGGAAACCAGCTGCCATGTTACCCACTGCCCTGTGGGGAAGTCCACATGGCAAGAAACTGAGTGCAGCTTCTGGCCAACAGTCTGCAAGGAAGCGAATCCTACCAACAACCATGTGAATAAGTTTTGAAGTGGATCCTTCCCCAGTTGAGCCTTCAGTTGAGACCAGAGCTTCCCCTGGTAACTTTCCCACATGCCTGGCCCACAAAGGCTGTGAGATGAGAAATGTTGTTGTTTTAAGCTACAAAGTCTTGGGGTAATTTCTTATGCAGCAATATAGAGCAATACTCTCACAATGATCAATGTTTATGATTCATAGTTTTTTCTCTAGAGGAATGTGTGTTCTTTGCTCAATATACATTTATTAGATCACATGTATTTATGTTTTTACAAGTTTTTCTCCCTCAGCATTTAATATCATGGACCACTCTTTGAAACTCCCTCTTGGGAGTTCCCTTGACACCACTCTTTCGTGATTCTTCTGCCTTTTCACCGGTAGAAGTCATCTAAACCAAGACAAGCACAGACTTCTCCAGAACTTTTCTGCAAATATCGTCATTAAAGAAAAAACAAAAACTTTCTGTTGGAGTTCCTAGGGTTGCAGTGGTCATCTTGCTGCCTTGTGGACGAAACCTGTGAGAAAATAAGGCCAAGCGTAGGAGCGTACAATAGAGAGAGAACATGGCTGATACCTGATGGTCCTGTTGGAACTCCTGGATCCAGTCCTGCTTAGAAACCAGTGTATTCCTTTGGACTTCCTAGATCCACAAATAAATGGTTAATTTTCAGTGGACAACAATTTTCTCTTGCAGCTAAAATTCTTGACACCGCACCCAGCTCTTTCTCCAATTTCAGCATTTTCCTGGGGCTTCCTTCCTCCTTAATGCCTCTATCTGGATTCCTTCACACGCCTAAACATATCTAAAAAGTCATCTTACCCATCCTACATGCTCATTCCTTTAGCATCTCTATTTCTTTAGAAGGGCCACCATCCTCTTAGTTATTTGAATTTAAAATTCCAAATTGTCTTCAAAACAATTTTCTTCCCCCTCCCTTCACAGTCAGTTGTTATCAAATTCAGTTGATGCTTCATTTGCATCCATCATTCCCTATTCATGGCAACTGTTTTAGATTCTTAGGCTGCTTATGCAAATATGGTGAAATGGGTTGGCTTAAACAATAGAAATTTATTAGTTTATGGTTTTGAGGCTGTAAGAAAGTCCAAATCAAAGTGTCATAAAGGTGATGACTTTTCCCCCAAGACTGTGGTGTCTGGGGGCTGACTGCATGCAATCCTCGCTCTCCATCACATGGCAAGGCACATGGCCATGTCTCCTGGTCTCTCCCTTCTCTTCCAGGTTTCCTTGATTTCAGCATCTTTCTGTGGCTTTCTTTCTCTCATGCCTTAATTCACCCTGCTTATAAAGGACTCCAGTAATAGGATTAAGACCCATCCTGATTGGGCTGGGCTACACACACCTTAACTGAAATAACCTCATCACAAGATCCTATTTACAACAGGTTCACACGCACAAGAATGGGTTAAATTTAAGAACATGTTTTCCTGGGGGCACAGACCACCACAGCCACTCACCTGACTCTGAGCTTCCTCTTCTCCCATCTGGCCTCCCCTCTGATCTCCCTGGTTCCATTCCCACTCGCTGTCACTCATCCCAAACCAGTGGTCAGACAGCGTCACCTAAATGTCTGCTCTGCTGATGCCACTCCACTGACCAAAACCTGGACTCATTGCCCACGGAATAAGCCCAGCACTAGGAGTCCTCTAGTCATTGCACTTATTGAACACCTCTGGCTACCAGGCCAGGTTGAGCTCTTGACCTGACTCACCCCATTCAATTTTCATGACCCACTTTACAGATAGCAGATAACTCCCACAGTCACAAAACCGGTCAGTGGTGCAGCCAATGTTCAGTGTGATTTGTTACTAACTCCACCCTACAGTATGGCCTCTCTGATTTCATCCAACGTACCTGCATAGAAAAGTTTAGTAAACTGTTATTTGACTTTCTCCAATTCTCCTCTATAGTTTTCTACCTCCATGTCTTTGCTTGGATAGTTTCTCCTGCCCAGGATGATCTGGCTCCATTATTATTATCCTTCAAGACCCAGTGATGCCCCTTCATTCATGAAACGTCCCCCAGAATACCTTAGTCAAAAGTAGGCTTTCCCTCTTCAAAATCAGCTTTTGAATTTTAAAAAAAATGTCTGGATAAGTCATTCACGACAAGGTATAAAATGCAAAAGTATGTAAGTGTTGACATAAAATGAAAGTCTTTGCACACTGTTAACCTCCTCAGAGCCAATCAATGTTAGCAGTTGAAGTATCATTTTTGCAATATTCTAGATGTTAATAAGCAGATATGTCTTTACCTTTTTTACTCTTAATATAGCATGCTGTACTCATTATTCTGAATCCAGCTTTTTTTTTTACTTAATATATTGGAAATTGTCCCATATTAGATATGTAGAGCTGCTTCATGGTCTTTTTTTTTTTGAGAGAGAGGGAGAGAGAGAGAAAACTACACTATCAATCAATTGATCAATTTTTCTGCCTATCTTTTGAATTGGACTCTATGCATAACATTTTAAGTTAGTAATAGTTCTTTTATTTCTTTTATTGCACAATAGTATGCTCCTGGCATGATGGTCCACAATTTTTTAAAACCAAAGTTTTGATTTTAGAATAGTTTTAGATGTACAGAAAAGTTGGAAAGATACTACAGACAGTTCCCATACCCATTCCTTGGACCTTTATAACAGCTAATAATATTCCTCATAGGATGTTCACAGTTTATTAATAGTTTTTTTAGGTTATTTGAGTCATTTACTATCATTTGCAATAATGAAATGCTGCAATCAGTACCCTCTGATATATGTCATTTTGTACATGTCCAAGTTATATCTGTAAGACAAATTCATAAAGGTGGATTTAGATTTGCTGGCTTTGAGAGTTTGTGCAATTTTTTGCTGGATATTGGTAGAGAGTTTCTCAGAGAGGTCATACCATTTATACTCCCACCAGTAATGCGATGAAAGTGCCTGTTCCTTTCCTCCCGCACTACCCCACACATTATCCAGCTTTCCTATCTTCTGCAAACTAAAAGGCACAAGATTGTAGCTCAGTGTAGTTTAATTTGCATTTCTTTTTATGAGTGAGTTGGACCTCATTTCATTTGTTTAAAAACAAGTTGTATTTCCTCTTCTGTGAACTTCTGTTCATAGCTTAGTTCATTTTTCTATTTGGTTGTGGGTCTTTTTCTTATGGTTTTGTAGGAGCTCTTTAAATAGCAAGGAAATCAGCCCTTATAATGCAGCTCACAAACATTTTTTTCCAATTTATTTGTATTTGGACTTTGTGGTATTTCTTTTATACTGAATTAAAAAAATAATTATGTAGTAGAATTTTCCAGCTCTTTATGGACTCTGGGTTTACAGTTTTACTAAAAAAGATCTTCCCTACTCTGAAAATCAAAAAAAAAAAATTCTCTCATGGTTTTCTCCAATATCTTTATGCTGTTCTTTTTGTATTTAAATAATTCATCTATTCTGAATTTATTTTGATTTAGGATATGAGATGTGGATCCAACTTAATTTTTTCCAGCCAGCTGAAAATGGTACTAATTCTATTTATTGAGTAATTAATCTTTTTCCCACATTTTTGAAATCCTTTCATGGGCTGCTGAATTCTGTTTGCTAATTTTACATTTGGGATTTTTTTTTTTGCATTGATATTCATAAGTGAAATTGGTTTGCAGTTTTCTTTTGGGGGCTCTTTTGGATTTTGTATCAGTGAATATCATAAAAAGATTTTTCCTATGCTCTGAAATAACTATTCTTATTGTTATCTATTCTTTCAGATCTTCATAGGATTCTCCCTGTGAAGCCATTTGAGCCTCCTAGTGTTTCCGATGAGCCTTCTGGTTGAACACTATTTTTCCCTTTGTCCTTGGATAATTTTTCTATTTAGATGTTTCATCTCTTCTGTGGTAAGTTTGGGAAATTTATATTTTCCTACAAAATAGCCCATTTCATCCAGATTTTTGAGTTGACTTCCATAGAGTAGGGCAAAGTAGCATCATATGATTCTCTTTTTTCTCTGTATCTGAGGCTATTTATCACTTATTTCATATTTTATTTATCTATGTCTCCCCATTTGTTTCTTGATTGGTTGGCCTGATGGTTCATCTTTATTTCCCCATAAGAAACAGTCCTCAGATTTATTTAATTGTAATATTTTTGTATTTTCTAATTAGTAATTTTTAACCTTTTCATTTATTAATTTCTTTTCTTAGATATATGTTTTTAATTTGTTGCATTTGATTCTCAACCTATTTTAATATTATTTTTTGTTAATATAAATATTTAGATCTATGAATTTTGTATAAACATCTTAGCTGCATCTCATAATTAAAAATGTAAGCTTTTAAATTTTATTTATTCATTATATTTACATATATTTATATATTTTTGTGCCAATTTGAAAGGATTATGTGCCCTAGAATAGCCATGTTTTAATCCTGATCCATTTTGTACAGGCAGCCATTTTTTTTAATCCTTATTCAGTACTGTAGGTTGGAAACCGGATTACATTATATCCATGGAGATGTGACACACTCAATTGTGGGTATTAACCTTTGATTAGAGGGAGATGTGACTCCACCCATTCCAGGTGGGTCTTGATTAATTTACTGGAATCCTTTGAAAGAGGAAACATTTTGGAAAAAGCTTCAGAACCACAAGAGCCCATTCAGCCAGAGACCTTTGGAGATGAAGAAGGAAAATGCCCCCTGCGGGAGCTTCATGAAACAAAAATCCTGCAGAGAAAGCTAGCAGACGCTGCCATGTTCGCTATATGCCTTTCCAGTTGAGAGAGAAACCCTGAACTTCATTGGCCTTCTTGAACCGAGGTATCTTTCCCTGGATGCCATAGATTGGGCATTTTCATAGACTTGCTTTAATTTTGACATTTTCATGGCCTTAGAACTGTAAACTTGCAACTTATTAAATTTCCCTTTTTAAAAGCCATTCTGTTTCTGGTATATCCCATTCCAGCAGCTAGCAAACTAGAACAATTATACTGTCTTTATATTAAATATGTTATTATATATTAATTATATAAATACACCCATTTATTTGTTAAGGTTTTCATTATATCTATTATCTTCTAAATCTTCCAAAATTTGCTAAAAATTTTAGAATTCATTCTTTACATTTTGAAGTAACAGGGATTTTTGCTTTCTAATTTTATCAACTTTTATTCATATTGCACCAAGATACAAAATATATGCACAAGTTCTACTTCCTGGAATTTCTTGAACTTGCGTTTGTGGATTTCAGCAGTGTTTTGCTAATAGTTCTGTCATCCAGTTATAGTTCGTTCAAGCAGGAAGGACGGCCTGAATAAAGATGGTGGGAAAACATAAGGAATAGTCTGGGAATAGCAGCCATTTTGTTCTAGTTAGTTCAGGAGTAGACTGTGCTAACTATAAGCTTTATTTGCCCAGAACTCTTTCTCCTTCTCTTTTCTTCTGCTGACAGAGCCCCTTCCTTGCCGCTGGGCAGCCCATTACATGAGAATAACTCCTAACCCCATTACAGGGCACTGCACATGGTCCAGTTCTGGCCAATTAAAGTGGTTAGTTCAGAAATGGCTGGAGCAGAGCCATCAGTCCTTGCCAGATCTCATTGGGTCCATCCAGATATGAGCCCAAAATTGCTGGTAATCATCTTTCCCATGACATAGGAAAAGCCTTTCTGAATATGAAGTCAACATACAAGAAAGCAGCATCAAGAGATGTGGATAAAGAAACACTTGCTGAGGATATCATTTGAATCCAACCAAGCTTTAAGCCAGTTCCACCCTTTAGATCTTTCTAGTTATACAAGTTAATAAATACCCTCCTATTTGTTGACACTAGTTTGAATTGGTTTTCTGTCAACTGGACGAATCCTGACTAACACAGGAGCACAAGATACATTGGGTGGGGTGCAGGGAAGAGAAAAGGAAATGTAGGTTGGGGCCAGATCTCCTAGCAAGCTCATGGGCAGGCCTTCTGTGATTTAACTTGAAGAACCACAAAACTGGTAAAGCCAGTTGGTAGTGTGGAATTACGGAGGCCAATCTGACCCTTTATCCACGGGATGGGCAGCAGGCCCTGCCCAGACAACATGGCAGAGTTTCCTCTCTGCCCAGCTGTTGGCAGCTCAGCAGAACTGCCATGGGTCAAAAGGGCAGGCTGAGCCACTCAATCCCAGAGGCATTTGCCTCTCCATCCTCCCTATGCCCAGTGCATGCACGGGAGATGGGCTGGCCTCAGACCCCAGAATCCAGCACCCCTAACCTCAACCTCAGTACCAGACTCCTCCTTTGGGGGCTGCCCCCAGGCCAGAGACATTTTTTAATGACTCTGTGAGGACACAAAAGAAATTGCAGTATATTAAGTTATCTGGCAAGGGGAGGGTGAGCTTATCCCTTTCCCCTCTTTACTTCTTCTCCTCTTCCTCCCCCCTTATGCTAACTGCAGGGGTAGGTGCTCTACCCAAGAAGAGTAGAAAAGTTCTTACTTTGCTGTTCTTTACTGCTTTTCAGAGACCCTGGTCTTCTCCCAATCAGTGCAAATTGCTCATTGCCGTTTCCTTGATTGGGTCCCAGCTCGTCAGCGCCTCTGTCTTCAGGCACACAGAACTTGTGATGCCTCCAACTCCTTCCTGTTGAAGTCAGGTCACCCCACACATACCTGACCTTGATTATTAAAAACATATTTCAGGAGCACAAACTCCAGGTGGTCTATGGCAGGTGAGTCTATGGGGACAGCAGGTCCTGAGTCCAGGCAGGAAGCGGGCACAGATGGAATCAGGGTGCAGGTGAGAGCTGGCGTGGGTGGGTGTGGGTGCAGGGTGGACCTGGCGCTAGGCTCAGGTGGTTGAGGCAGAGGAAATGGGGGCTGCAAGTAGTAGGTGGGCACCATCCAGCATTGAGGACTGCCTGTGAATCAGTGGGAGAGAGTTGGTTTGCAGAGAGACGTCCCTTCCCTTCCAGCCAGGAAGGAGGCATGAGTGTAGAGCTTGCAAGTCTAATAATAACAATAGTTAACATTTAATGAGTGCATATTACCTGCCAGGCACCTGTGTTAAAGCACTTGAGGTGCATTAACTCATTTAATCTTTGCAACCCTGTGCAAAGATTATCCCTCTTTTACAGATGAGGAAGCTAAAGTGCAAAGAGATTAGGTAACATGCCTAAGTGCTAGCTAGAGTTAAACCTGGGAAGTTTGCTCCCAGAGTCTATGAGCTCAACTATGTTTTATAATAATTTAAATTAAATTAATTAATTATGCCAGCACTATCTAAAACTTTAGGCAAATCACTGTCCTCTAGAGAATTTCTTGACTTAGCAAACATGATTAATCCCATTTCCCATTTCCGTCCAGTCCATGGGTTCTTAAATCATGGCTGATGCATAAATGTATTTCAGGCACTTTTAAGAAAATTTCCAGGCGAGGCCTGGAATCTTAAGGGGGTGAGGCCATCAGGGGCTCTTACTGTACAGCCAGGTCGAGTCCCACTGCTCCAATTTCCCTGTGATATCCCTGCTCAAAGCTTTAGCCAAGCTCATTTAACTTCTCTCACCAAGCAAGATACTGCGAATGATTTTAAAAGCAGCAGCATTTTCTCAGGACCATTTTGATGCAGACCAACCCCAGGTGAAATGCTGAGCAGACAGATCCTCAGGCCCCCAAGGGATCTGGCAAGCTGAGGGGAGGCATGGCACCAGCTCAGGGGTAATGTCATGGTGATGAGGCCCGTGCATCTCAGCTGGCCCCCAGGTCCCCTGAAAGAGGCTCCCAGCCCTCCCTGAGGACTGGAATAAAACCGGCATCAGTCAAGTGAGCCGAGTCCCAATCAGCCCCTAACGGTTGGAGGTAGAAGTAATTTCAGAATTTATCAATTCAACCAGGATGATTTGGTTCTGTGAAGCGTTAGCAGCTGGCATATTGGAGCCCTCTGACAGAGCCCATCTCTTATAAGACTTGGCAAATGAGGAAGTTTCTTCAGCAGAACCAGAGGGAGCTGCAAGAAGGCATGATTTAAATTCTGGGCTCTCTCCAGTTCCCCTAACACAGACACATGCTTGTTATATACAGGAACAAAGGGCAATATAATAGGAAGGGCCCTAGATTTGGGAATCAAGAGCGTTGAGTTCAAAGCCCAGCCTGCACCACCCCTCACTCCCTGCAGGCCCTGTCCCAGCCTCCCCACCTCTCTAGCCTTTGCTTTCCCATCAGAGCAATGAGAGCTTCCTACACAGAGGCTCTGGGATTTCGGCGTTCCTGTGAAAAGGAGAGCTTTTGGGGTAGTTCCTACCTCTGAGCAATTTATTCTATGAGTCCTGAGGGAAATTCTCTCCAAATAAGAGCTTCCTGTACATCTTTTTACTATCAGTATACTGCAATGGTAAAGGAGGGAGTGTGGTCCTACCGGGCCCTCTGATTGTCAGTTCTGGGGCTGCTGCTGGGGATTGAGAAGCAGTTTCTGAGGTTCTAGCCAGACCTCTGTCCTCACCCAGAAACCTCTCGAGCACCAGATATGACACCAGCCCCCCATTTTTAAAAGGCAAAGGTCAAAAACACAAAGGCTTGTAAGATTTTTCTTCACTGAGTAAGAATTAAGATGCAACCTGAAGTTATCCCAGATGCACAGTGCTTTCCTTTTAAACATTTTATGTTGAAATAGTTTTAGATTTTTATTGAAGAGTTGAAAGATGGTAGAGTTCCCCATGCCCTTCACCCAGCTTCCGCTAATGTTCGTAGCTCACATAACATGGCACATTTATCAAACCTAAGGGGTTAACATCGGCAAACACTAATGATTAAATCATAGCCTTTAGATTTCACCGTTGCCTGTTTTTCCTTGTTCTGTTCCAGAATCCAATCCAGGACCTTAGCTGTGTCCCATCTGTGGCAGTTTCTCAGTCCCAACTGTCCACTTGAATAACCTGATGTGCCAGTTTGGAGCTATTGTGGACCCCAGAAAAGCCATGTTCTTTAATCCTCATTCAATATTGCTGGGTGGGATCTTTTTTATTGTTTCCATGGAGATGGCACCCACCCAATTGTGGGTGGTACCTTTTGCTTAGGTGGTTTCCATGGAGATGTGTCTCCACCCATTCAAGGTGGGGTTGCTTCCTGGAGGCCTTTAAGAGAGAACCATTTTGGAGACAGCTATTGTGCTGACAGAGCCCACACAGGCAGAGACCTTTGGAAAAGTGGAAAGAAAACGCCCCCAGAGGGAACCTTTTGAAATGAGGAGAGAATGCGAGGAAGATGTCACCAGGTGCCTTCCCAGCTGACAGAGGTGTTCTGGATCCACCAGCCTTTCTTGAATCAGGGTATCTTTTCCTGAGTGCCTTAGTTTCGACATTTTCATGGCCTTAGAACTGTAAACTTGCAACTTAGTAAATACCCCTTTTTTAAAAGCCATTCCATTTCTGATATATTGCATTCTGGCAGCTTTAACAAACTAAAGCATCCAGAGAGCCTTTAAAAGGCAAGAAGGGCAACCATGTAGATAGTTTGATTGAACGTCATAAGTACTTGGAACCTCAGGTAGCACATGAGATTTTGTTGGTTTGTCCAGAGTGATGCCCCAATGAATCCCAGAGTGATTCGATCAGTGACTAGAAAAGTATTTGCAAGCCCCCTTCAGGGAATGGTGAGAGCAGGGAGAAATTCAACTTCCCCAAGTTGAATTCTTGATATTCTCACAAGCAGTGTGGACAACCAAAGCTATAGGCTGAGCCCCCAGTCTTGCGGTTTGTTCATATGAAACTTAACCCCACAAAGGATAGGTCAAGTCTACTTAAAATTTAGGCCTAAGAGTCACCCCCAAGAGAGCCTCTTTTGTTGCTCAGATGTGGCCTCTCCCTCCAGCCAACATGACGAGCAGTCTCACCACCCCCTCCCTCTCTGCATGGGACATGACTCCCAGGGGTGTGGACCTTCCTGGCAACGTGGGACAGAGATCCTGGAATGAGCTGAGACTCAGCATCAAGGGACTGAAAAAAACCCTAGAATGAGCTGAGAATTAACATCAAGGGATTGAGAGAACCTTCTCGACCAAAGGGGGAAGAGTGAAATGAGACTAAGTGTCAATGGCTGA
>PVIY010030161.1:0-31257 GCA_004026745.1 Myrmecophaga tridactyla
TTTCTAGAATGTTTGGTAGAATTCACATGTGAAGCCGTCTGGTCCTGGACTTTTCTTTTTGGGAAGCTTTTTAATGACTGATTCAATTTCTTTACTTGTGATTGGTTTGTTGAGGTCATCTATTTCTTCTTGAGTCAAAGTTGGTTGTTCATGCCTTTCTAGGAAGTTGTCCATTTCATCTACATTGTTGTATTTATTAACACAAAGTTGTTCATAGTATCCTGTTATTACCTCCTTTATTTCTGTGGGGTTAGTGGTTATGTCTCCTCTTCCATTTCTGATCTTATTTATTTGCGTCTTCTCTCTTCTTCTTTTTGTCCATCTTGCTAAGGGCCCATCAATCTTATTGATTTTCTCATAGAACCAACTTCTGGTTTTATTGATTTTCTCTATTGTTTTCATGTTCTCAATTTCATTTATTTCTGCTTGTATCTGTCTCTAGTGCTCCCTTTAGTATTTCTTGCAGAGCTGGTCTCTTGGTCACAAATTCTTTCAGTGATTTTTTGTCTGAAAATGTTTTAATTTCTTCCTCATTTTTGAAGGACAACTTTCCTGGGTATAGAATTCTTGGTTGGTAGTTTTTCTCTTTTAGTATTTTAAATATATCATCCCACTGTCTTCTCGCCTCCATGGTTTCTGCTGAGAAATCTATGGATAGTCTTATTGGGTTTCCCTTGTATGTGATGAATTGCTTTTCTCTTGCTGCTTTCAAGATCCTCTCCTTCTCTTTGACCTCTGATATTCTGACTAGTAAGTATCTTGGAGAATGTCTATTTGGATCTGTTCTCTTTGGGGTACGCTGCACTTCTTGGATCTGTAATTTTAGTTCTTTAATTAGAGTTGAGAAATTTTCAATGATAATTTCTTCCATTAGTTTTTCTCCTCCTTTTCCCTTCTCTTCTCCTTCCAGGTCACCCACAACACGTATATTGTGCGCTTCATATTATTCAGTTCCCTGAGTCTCTGCTCATATTTTTCCATTTTTTTCCCTGTAGTTTCTGTTTCTTGTCGGATTTCAGATGTTCCGTCCTCCAGTTCACTAATCCTAACCTCTGTCTCTTGAACTCTACCATTGTAGGTTTCCATTGTTTTTTTCAACTCTTCTACTGTACCTTTCATTCCCATAAGTTCTGTGATTTGTTTTTTCAGACTTTCCATTTCTTCTTTTTGTTCATTCCTTGCCTTCTTCATATCCTCCATCAATTCATTGATTTGGTTTTTGGTGAGGTTTTCCATGTCTGTTCGTATATTCTTAATTAATTGTTTCAGTTCTTATATCTCATTTGAACTATTGGCTTGTTTCTTTGACTGGGCCATATCTTCAATTTTCCTGGTGTGATTTGTTATTTTTTGCTGGCATCTAGACATTTAATTACCTTAATTAGTTTATTCTGGAGATTGCTTTCACTTTTCTTACCTAGGGTTTTCTTGCTAGATGAGTTGTTGTCTATCTGTTCTGTGTCCTTCAGTTTAGCTTTTTCTGGACCTCTAGCTTAGGTTTTGTTTAACAGAGGTTAATTTTTCAGTTCTTGTTTTCTTGTTTCTTGCCCTGCTTGTATGGTGCCTTTTCCCTCCCCACCCTTAGGAGGGTCTTGGTAGGTATTATAGACTCCAGCCGGGTTTTCCCGGACTAAACTGGCCTCCTATCAAGGGGAAGGAGTCACCTGTGTCAGTTTTCCCTGAGGGTGAGAACCAGCAGGTTAAAAGACTTTCCTGTGAAGTCTCTGGGCTCTGTTTTTCTTATCCTGCCCAGTATGTGGCGCTTGTCTGCCTGCAGGTCGCACCAACAAAAGATGTTATGGTTCCTTTAAGTTTGGAAGACTCTCTCTACTGGGGGCGTGGTGGAGACAGAAGAGAGGTTGTAGGCTGGTTTTAATGGCTTCAAATTGCCAAGGCCTGGGTTCTGAATTCCTTTGGGGAGGGATTCCACCTGAGTTGGGCTTCACCCCTCCCCTGGGGAAGGCACAGGTGGGAGATAGCCCTGAAAGCAGCCCATTTCTGCCTATGCCTGGGGCAGTTGCAGCCTGAGAAATTCCGCCACTGAATCCAGAGGCTGCCAAGTCTCTGTAGAACCACAGCCACTAAAACCTCCGTTTCCTCCCCTTTCCTCTTTTTCTGTGAGCCCAATGAGCGACCTCTGCCTTGACCAGGTTTAGCGTCTCTTTCCTTTCCCTCTTGGAAGCTCCCTGTGGGGGAGAGGAGCCAGCTTCCAGGGTTTGGGGAACTCAGGGTTCTAGGGAGGCTCGCAGCTGGTCCAGCTGGTCCAGACTGAGGTATACTGTGTGTTCGGTCACTCACGTGGCTCCGGGAGCTGTTCTGTACTGTTTCTGGTTATTTAGTAGTTGTTCTGGAGGACGAACTAAAACACACACATTGCTAAGCTGCCATCTTCCATAGTATCCTCTTATGATCTTTTTATTTCTTTGGGGTTGTGGTAATGACTCCCTGGCTTCTCATTTCTGGTTTTATTTATTTATGTATTTATGTATGTATTTATTTATTTGTTTACTTTTAATTTTTTTACATGGGCAGGCACCGTGAATCGAACCCGGGTCCTCTGGCATGGCAGGCGAGCATTCTTGCCTGCTGAGCCACCGTGGCCCGCCCTCTGATTTTATTTATTTATATCTTTTCTCTTTTTGACTTTGTCAGTCCAACTAAGAATTGTTCATGGTAATCCCTTATTACTCTTTTAATGGCTGCAGTGTCTGTAGGGAGAATCCCTTATTTCATTCTGATTTTGATCGTTTGTGTTTTTTCTCTTTTTGTCTTTGTCAGTCTTACTAGAAGTTTATCAATTTCATTGAACTTTTTTAAACCAAGAAACAGTTTTTTGTTTTATTTTTCTCTAATTTTTTTTTCTATTTTGTTGATCTGTGCCCCTATCTTTTTTATTTCTTTCCCACAGCTCACTTTGGGTATATTTTGTTCTTCTTACTGTAGTTCTTGAAGTAAGAGCTAAGATTATTGAGATTTTTCCTCTTTTCTGATATAATTTTTCTACTCATGACTGCTTTAGTTGTATCCCACAAATTTTGATATATTGTTTTCATTTTCATTCAGATGTGTGTATATTGTTATTTCCTTTGAGACTTCCTGTGGTAGATTGATTTATGTTCCTCAGTTTGGATATGTTCTTAATCTTAACCCACATTCTTAGTGGGTGTCTTAAAGGTATTGTTTTTAATTAGGATGTGGTTCAACTGATTGAGCATGGGTCTTAATCCCTACTATTGGAGACATTTTAAATAGAAGAAACCAGAACCCAGAAGTTGGAGAAGTCTGCACAGGAAGAAGCTGGAAGTCAGCAGAACCCAGAAAGCTGGAGAAAGGAGAGGACACATTGATGTGATGGGAGATAGTATAAGCCAAGACCTCAAGGATTGCTGGCAGCCAGTATCAGGATGCTACAGACTTCAGAAGAGAGCATGCCTTGCTCATATTTTGATTGTGGACTTCTAGTCTCAAAACCATGAGACATAAATGTCTGCTGTTTACACCAACTCACATATTTTTCATAGCAGCCTGGCTAAGACACTTCCTCTTTGCTTGTGATTTATTCAGTGTAGAGAATATCTCCACCTATGCAGGTCTTCACCTTTCCTAACCCTGATGCATTCTCTTTGGATCATACTACTCATTATTCTAGACACTTTAAAGGTGATTTATATAGTTTCATTCAAAATTACTTTCTTTTTATTCTTATTTCCTCTTCAGAATTCTTTAACTATATGCAATATCTCATTTGACATTTTCTGTAATTCTAAAAAAAAAATCCAGCATAGTTTGTTCTAAATAGATACTGGTTTTTATGTTGACAGTATAATTTGTACTTCCACTAGTGGCAGATTTACCTCGAGGTATTTCCATAGTCTCTTGGAAAAGATACAATTTGAATGAGTAGTAGGTAGAGTAGGAAAGGAGGTTGAAATGAAACCGCTAACAAACCCTTGTGTATGTACTAACTATACAAGGGGACTTTCAAGACAAATGAGCATGGCTTGTGAGAACGGCAGTGAGGAAGACATGATATGATGATGGTAGAGAGAAGTTAAACTTTGGCAGGAGACACTAGTGCATTGAAAGGTTCTTAAACTGAAGAGTGACTTGAAGAATGTGATATGAAGAATAGGCATCCACTGGGAGCTTGTTAAAAATGGGAAACTTCAGACCCCATCTCAGACTTACTGAATCAGAATCTTTTTTAACTAGATACTCAGGTGATTTGTATTGCAGATCAGATTTGATAAGCACTGGTTTGGCGGGAAATTAATCAGTCAGTACTGTGCCAGTTGAATTCCAGGGGAGAGAGATTATAGTTAAAAGGTCAGTGCGGATTCATTTAGTAAGACTTAAGAGAGAGGCATAGGAGGAAGACTTCATAAAGGAATAAATTCAGAATAATTTAATGACTAGGATTTAGAGGATGGAGGGGAGAGAACTAAATCACAGATTATGATCAAATTTTGGCACTAGGTAACTGAAAACTGTGTAGGCCGTTCACAGGAAGTAAAAGCCTGGCTCTCATGAAAAGCTGCGCTTGCTCTTTACTCTTAGGCCACTAGAACTTTTTGTTAACAGAAAATCAGCATAATGGTAACAATGGAGAAAATCTTGGGAAGTTATGAAAAGAATTCTTCTAATTCCAAAACCAAAAATAAATAGTTTTCATTTTTGTGCCTGTTATCTTGATTTTTTAAATTAATATGTGTAAGGTTTTAAAATTATTATTGTAAAACCATTTTATATACCTTTAAAATTTGTGTACTTTTTGCATTTATTCATAGTTTTTGTTAGTTTTAAAGGGTTTTTTTACATTATAAAATACAGGTAATCTAATTCAAATTTTAAAAAAAGACTCTAATATTGTTATTTTAGATTGGTAAGTATTTAACCGTTTGGTTCTAATAGGCTGTTCTCACCAAAGCCTATTAGAACCAAACGTTTAAATACTTACCTTTTTTTTTGTTTGTTTGGTTGTTTTTTTGTATGGGCGGCCCCAGGAATTGAACCCGAGTCCCTGGCATGGCAGATGACAACTCTGCCTGCTGAGCCACCATGGCCCACTCAATACTTACCTTTTTAAATACCAGTTTGTCAGTGTTTGTGAAAGTTAAAAATACATATTCCATTCTTGATCCAGTAATTTTATTTCTAGGAATTTGTTCTACAAATATACTCTCAGTCAATTATCAGTTGGCTGATTAATCACATTTACCAGTACTTAGGTCAGTATATTCAGGAAGATATGACCAAAATTTCATCATTCATATGGAAAAATTTTCAGTTTATTTAAATTTCATTCCGGCCCTTTAAAAGTCAATTATGTTTTTGTCAGCTTTTTAGCGTTTTATGGGTTTTTTTTTTTTTTGCAAATTTCAAATGCATACGTATCAACCTGCTGTTTTCATGTTTTTAATGGGTTGCTTGTCTTTTTGTTGTTTTCAGTTGAAGGATTTTATATATTCTTCATATCAAACCCTTATCAGATACATGGTTTCCAAATATTTTCTCCCATTGAGTAAGCTGCCTTTTCACCCTGTTGAGAAAGTCCTTTGAAATGCAGAAGTATTCAATTTTAAGGCGATCCCATCATTATCTTTTTTTTTTTCTCATTGCTTGTGCTTTTGGTGTAAAGTCTAAGAAACTACTGCCTATCACTAGATCTTGAAGAGGTTTCCTTACGTTTTCTTCTTGGAGTTTTATGGTACTGTCTCTTATATTTAGGTCTTTGATCTATTTTGATTTAATTTTTGTATCAGGATTGAGATAGGGGAACTCTTTCATTGTTTTGGATATAATTACCCATTCTCACAACACTACCTGGTGAAGAGACTGTTCTGCCCAGTTGAGTAGACTTGTCCACAGATCCCTATAGAAAGATCAAAAGAGGAGGAAGGAAAACAGAGAAAATAGGATTTAACAAATAAATATGACTGCTGAATCACTGTATTAATATTCCTTCTAACCTCGTGTTTTGGAGTGGCTAGAAGAAAAAATATGAGACAGTGGAATGGTAGCATAGGTCACACTCTGGGATCTGCTCTGAAACTAATTGTTTACGTGTGCTTTGAGAATTACTGCTTTATTTTTCTTTGTTTTGTATATATGTTATATTTTACAAAAAAAATGTTAAGAAATAAAATTAAATGTTTCAATTGACCACAGTTGTGAAGGTCTATTTCTGAACTCTCAGTTTTATTCCGTTGGTCAGTATGTCTATCTTTATGACAGTACCATGCTGTTTTGACCACTGTGGCTACATAATATGCTTTAAATTCAGGAAGCATGAGTCTTGCCAGTTCATCCTTCTTTTTCAATTTGAGACCCCTTACCCTCCCTTCCAAATAAATTTGATAATTACTTTTTCCATTTCTGCAAGTAAGCTACTAGAATTTTGATTGTTATTACATTGAATCTGTAGACTACTAACGTATAGTAATACTACAGGTTTTTGCTTGTTAATCTTGTATCCTACCACTTCACTGAAAAGCGGTAGTAAACCACTCGTTTATTAGCCCTGGTAGCTTTGTAATGTTTTTTTCAGGATTTTCTAAATACAGTATCATGTCATCTGCAAATAGTGAGTTTTACTTCTTCCTTTCCGATTTGGATGCCTTTTATTTCTTTTTTTAATTTTTAATTTAGTTTAATTTTATTTTTTATTTTTGGTGGGGGTCACATTTCATTCATTTTCTATGTGACTATCCTATTATTGCAGCACCATTTGTTGAATTTTTTGAGAGGGGAAGTGAATGGCCCAGGAATCCTTTTTTTTTTTTTTATTGCTAATTATTCTAGCTAGAACTTCTGTCACAATGCTGAATAACGATGGTGACAGTGGACATCCTTGTCTTTTTCCCAATCTTAGAGGAAAGCGTTCAGTCTCCTGCTGTTGAGTATGATATTAGCTGTGGGTTTTTCGTATGTCCCCTTTATCATGTTGAGGAAGTTTCCTTTTATTTCCACCTTTTGAAATGTTTTTATCAAGAAAGGATTCTAGATTTTGTCAAATGCCTTTTCTCAAAGTTAATCGAGATGATCATGTAGTTTTTCCCTTTTGATTTTTAATATGGTGTATTCCATTAATTGATTTTCTTGTGTTGAACCATCCTTGCATGACTGAGATAAAACCCACTTGGTCATGGCATCTAATTCTTTTAATGTTTAGGTAGATTCAATATGCAAGTATTTTCTTTCCTTTTTTTTAATGTCATAATTATTACTCACCTTCTCTTTTTGAATATAAGAATAACATCCAGTATATATACTATATTTATATGTGTTAGGCATAGTTACAGGGGTCAGACAACCATTCTAAACCCCTCAGAGCAGCTTTTTAATTCTCACATTTGGTAAATGGAAAAAGTGTCAGTGACTGCCAAAAGCAGAATCTCTATTATCAAACAGGAGTAACAGGAAAATCTAAAGTTCTGTCAGACACACCCGAAACTTGGGAGGCCAGGAAGAGGGTAGCAGAGACTAGAAAGAAACCTCAAAGCCCAAACAGGAAGTAAAAACTCTTTTACCAGCATGCCTCAGGCCCTCTGCCCCCATCTCTGCTCCAGGGACCCCAGATTTAGCGGGGGGACAGCCAAGGAGCAAGTGTTTTTTTTTTGAGGATTTTTGCATTTATATTCATTAGAGAGACTCATTTGTAGTTATCTTTACTTGTAGTATCTTTGTCTGGCTTTGGTATTAGGGTGATGCTGGCTTCAAAGAATGAATTAGGTTTTGTTCCGTCTTCAGTGTCTTAAAGATTGGCATTAATTCTTACAATGATTGGTAAAATTCACCTGTGAAGCCATCTGGTCCTGGGCTTTTCTTTGTTGGGAGGTTTTGATGACTGATTCAGTCTCTTTACTTGTGATTGGTTTATGGAGGTCTTCAATTTCTTCTTGAGTCTGTAGGTAGTTATGTATTTCTAGCAACTTATCCATTTCGTGTAAGTTGTCTACTTTGTTGACATGTTGTTGTTCATAGTTATCCTCTTATGATCTTTATCTTTTTTTTTATTTCTTTGGGGTTGTGGTATTGACCTCCTGGCTCCTCATTTCTGATTTTATTTGTATCTTTTCTCTTTTTGTCTTTGTCAGTCTAGCTAAGAATTTTTCAATTTTTTTGATTTTCTCAAAGAACCAACTTTTGGTTTTATTGATTCTCTCTCTTTTTATTTGTTCTGAATTTCATTTGTTTCTACTATAATCTTTTGTTTGTTCTTTCTTTCTTTCTACTTGCTGTTCTTTCTCCAGTTTCTCAGGTGTTCAGTTAGGTCTTTGATTTTAGCTCTTCTTGTTTGATGTCGGCATTTAGGGCTATAAATTTCCTTCAGCATTTTCTTTGCTGTATCTCTTAACTTTTGATATATTGTGTTCTTGTTTTCATTTGTCTCAAGGTATTTATTGATGTCACTTGCAAATCTTCCTTTGACCCACTGATTAAGAGCAGGTTATTATGTAACCTCCATTTATTTATGAATTTTCCAATTCTCTTGCTGTTAATTGATTTCCAGCTTCATTCCATTATGATCAGAGAAAGTGTTTTGTATAATTTCAGTCTTTTAAAATTTATTAGGACTTATTTTGTGCCCCAGCATGCCATCTAATCTGGAGAGTGAGTGTTCTGTGAGCACTTAAGAAGAATGTATATTCTGCTGTTTTGGAATGCAGTGTTCTATATAAGTCTGTTAGGTCTAGTTCACCTATCATGTTATTTAGGTTCTCTGTTTCCTTAGTGATCCTCTGTTTCTTCTTAATATCCTTTATCTCTTTAGCCATCTCATTGAATTTGTTTAGGAGATTTGTTTGAACTTCGTTGATTAATTGCTTCATATTGTGTCTTCTCCCAATTTTTAATTTGTTCCTTGGACTGGGCTATATATTCCTGCCTTTTAGTATGCCTTGTAATTTTTTTGTTGATAACTGGTCATCTGATTATCTTGATGAGTTTTTGCTGAAAGTCAGATTCCCTCTCCTGTTTAGGATTTCATTATTGCTTGGGTTTGTTTTAAGGCTCTTCTTTGACAGTTTGAATGTATTTCCTAGCCAAAAGATGTCTGGGTACCCGTAAAGGGGATACAGATCAGATCCAATGGGCCTGGGATAGGGTCTGGAAAGTCTCCAAAAAAGCCATCTTTTTTTCCTTCACTTTCTGGCCTGCATGGCAGATGGCAATCTTTGGCTGCCTATTTCCCCTCTGAAGGAGTTGAAAGAGTGGTACCAGTCAGCATCTGATTGGGAAGGACTGAAGCTGTGGGGATTTCATTTTCTCACTTCACCAGTCAATATCTAGTTCAGTGTTGGCCCATGTCCTCTTCTGTACTTCGGCTGGAGTATGGCCATACCAGTCTGCTGCCGCACACTAGGCAAGGATCATGCTGCCCTCTGCTGCGTCCAGTGATGGTAGGGGATGGGCACCCAGAATTGTAGAGGGAATTATAGTCTCCAACCACGGTTTCTCAGTCTCTTCATCCTATGCTTGACTGGGTGTTGTATTGTCCTCCCCTTCTCCCCAGATTCCCACACAGTTGATTCAGACTATTTCTGCCTATCTACTTACTTTTTTGGGGAGAGAAGTAGGTTCTCTATTCTCCTCCCTAATCCTCTGTTTTGGAAGTGCCTTCTTGAGGCCCTTTTGTATTCAGCAATCCTTACTGGCTTGTGTTCTGCCCTGGGTCTCTGTGGACTTGAGTTCCTTTGTCTAGATATGCATGGGATGCTAAGTCACTGCTGTGAGTGTCTTTATAGTCTGTGTCCCTGGTGGGAGGGAAAGGGATCCTGTCTACTGCCTCTGGGCACTTCCCAAGTTGCATGGGACCTAGAGTGAGTGGTTTGGGGGAACAGGACCAGCCGGTCTAGGATGGAAGTTTCCTACTTGATACTTTTCTCTTTCTTTAATTCAGCGTTTGTGGAATCCTTATCTAGTCTCTACCTTCTTCCAGAGTTCTGTGCAAGTAAGATTTGTCCTTTGTTTCCTCTGGAGAGGTTTTTCTTGGGGATGTCTTAAATCACCATGTTCATGTTATTATAACATTTCCAGCTGTTTTTATATCTGATGAGATGACTTCATTAGATTTTGCTGAGTTTTTAGTGAGATTTGGTTGACAACTTTCATTTTGTCCTCAAAATTTTTTTTCTGTTATTAATACAATTTTATTGAGGTATATTCACATATGAAACAACCCATCTGAAGTATACAGTCACCGGCTCACCGTAACATCACATAGTTATACATAAATCCTCATGACCATTTGGGGGTATTTTGGTTTGTTAGCACTGCCAGAATGCAATATATCAGAAATAGAATGGCTTTTAAAAAGGGAATTATTAAGTTGCAAGTTCTAAGGATAAAAAAAGTCCAAACTAAGGCATCCATGGAAAGATAACTTGACTCAAGAAAGACCAATGGGTCCAGAATACCTCTGTCATCTGGGAAGACATGTGGCTGGTGTCTGCTAGGGACTTTGGCTTTTTGTTTCAAACTGCTTCCCTGGGAGTGTTTTCTTTCAGTGTCTTCAAATATCTGGTCTTGTGTTGGCTCTGTCCTCTCTGTCGGCTCTGAAACATTTTCCAAAATAGTTGCCTCTTAAAGGACTCCAGTAAGTGACCTACCTTGAATGGGTGGAGTTGTATCTCCGTGGAAACCACCTAATCAAAAGGTCCCATTCACTATTGGGTGGGTCGTATCTCCATGGAAACAACTTAATGAAAAAAATCCCACCCTGCAATATTGAATCAGGATTAAAGAACATGGCTTTTCTGGGGTATACAACAGTTTCAAACTGGCACGGGGGGATTTAGGTTTTCTTTTTTATTTTTATTTTCTGGAGTAATGAAAATGCTCATACTGGAAGGCACGTTCAATTTATTATAAGCTAAACATCGTAGCATGGTTGATTAATATCTTAGTTGAAGCATTGGGAAATGATATTAAAATTAACTAAAGATTGATGTAATGAAATATTTCATTCAAAAAAGAATGTAAAATAAATTTTTTAAATGTGGCCTAAAAAATAGCCTTTCATTAAGAAAGGCAATTTTAGATTTTTAATAACTAGAAATACAATACTAGGAAATCTGCCAATAAGAATATAGTCAGGTACACATGTTCAATCTGTTTAAATCCTTATAATGAATATATAAATATGGTAATTTCACTGAATTCATTGAATTTTGGAGAATTAATTTACATGTGCGAACGTATTTACATATTTACTATTACTATTGTAATACCCAGAGATTGGAAGCTACCTGTATTAATGTCCAGTAGGAGGCTTGTTAATTTATGTACGCATCTTTGTGATGCAAAATATTGTGGCCATGAAAAAAATGAAGTAGAGATATTGTGTATGAAGATTTCCAGTGCATATTAACTGAAAAGGGGAAAGGTTCAGAACTGTGAGGAAAGATAGGAGAGACACGAGGATGTATTCACAGCTGTTTATATATACATTAAATATGTCTGGAAGAATATGCAAGAATGGTTTACTGGGGTTACCATTGGACCTTAAAGATGGAAGCAAAAGGTAATGGTACTCTTTTTACTGTGTTTAAATTTTGATCAGCCTTTTAGTAAAAGTAAATATTTATATTGAATATTCATTGTGGAACATCTGAAAAATGACGAACTGAAAGATCTAAGGATAACTTGTTTTAAGTTTCTTTTACTGTGTGTTTCCTTTCTATCTTTTTATTTTGTATTTTACTTAGACTTTTTGTTTTAGCTTATTATTATAGTTTTTTTCACATGGGCAGGCACTGGGAACCAAACCTGGGTCTCTGGCATGGCAGGAGAGAACTCTGCCTGCTGAGCCACCATGGCCTGCCCTGTTTATCTTATTTTTAAAATCATAATATTGGTGTTTTCCAGTTGTCATTTACACTTTACCACCTTGTAATACTTTCTGAAATAAGGTGAGACATATATAATAAGCATCATTTTTAGTGGTCACTTAATATTCTGATATGAATACAATGTTGTATATATTACCCTTTGATTACCTGGGTTGATAAGTGACCCTCTGGGTTGGGTGGATGGCCTCTTTCTTTGCATATCTAATCTCACTGAATACTCCATAGTCAGTTTATGAGGATGGTCTTCCTAGGTAGGAAAATTCCCCTAGTGGACATTTTGGTAGTTCTCAGTTTTTTTTAATATTACTCATAGTAGAGCTGTTTATCTGTGTAACTGAGTGTCATTTGGCTCCAGTAGACATATTAACCCTATAAGGAGATTATAAACACAACCATTGTAATCATACCCAAATTATCTCCTGGGGAAAATTATAGTAAACAGTTTTTAATTTATTGGTCAACTTTTTAAATGGTAGTATTAGATGTTGTCAGACTTTTCCACATTTATTTTACTCATTATTTTTGCTGCAATCAATTATTTTACATTTTATAATGAACATTTAATTTATTGATTAGGTATTCTTAATTTTCCATTACAGTTTTTGTGTTTGTTTTCATTTGAACTTGCCTCTCCCAGATGTTGCACATCCAGATTTTGTCAAGAAGAATTGATTCATCAGTTTTTACTCAGTAGCATATTTTATCATGTGCAGTTTTAGTCATGGTGCTTAATTTTGTTGATTAACTGTGCCAGTAATATTGCTTATGAATTGGTCCAAAGACTGAGGTTTTATTTCTAATCCATGAGAACATTGTAAACAATTTATCTTTAATATTAAAGGACTGACTGCTAACTAACTGTATTGTTAAATTTGTTGTTAAGGAAAGTACTCTTTGAATTCTTTGTATTTCAGTTGCCTCGTCACCCTGAAAATACTGCTCTTGATATTGGGCTGTTTAGTTTTGGAGCCTTCCCATTCCAATAATTAGATTCTAAAATGTAGAATTCTCCTTGCATGCAAGTTACTCATACCTTTGATAAAGTGTTACTCTGTAGTTGCCATTTATTGTTCTATTACACAGATAACACCTGTAGTGTAAACCAAGGCAGTATGAATGCCCCAAATACAGATATTAATACCTACCTAAACCAGACTGACAGCTTGTTTAAATTGACTGCTAAATTACATTAACTGTATTCTTACATGCTAGGCAAGGTTGAAACAGCCTCCATTGTTTTTAATTAAATTATTTGCTTATAAAAAAATATATTTGCTTATGCTAAATTTCCAGATACGAAATTACCGTGTCATAGAATATTACCATCTTTATGGTTTTTGCGTTATATTGATTTTCAAAAGGATTGAACCAATTCTACTGCCATGTCCTGTGTATAACCACTTCAATTTCAGTAGAGTTTCTTTAGAATTAGTTTTCAGTATTTAAAATGTTTTAGTCATTTAACTAAGTGAAAGCAAATCCAGAGTTGCTTTCATTTACATTTTCATTTACTTTTTGTAGGAATTTAGTAGGAAAAAGTCAGAAGTAAATTGGAAAAATAACTCTTTACCAGAACATTTTGTTACCTTACCTTCTATGTACTCCATTATTGTTTTGAATCAAAAGCAGCTTAAAAATTAAGATTAGTTATTAGCATAATGAAGTATAGGGTCCCTAGAAGGAAAGCCATAGAGTATTGTTAGAATAGAAGAGTTCATTCTTTTGTCTTGTGTTCCTCTAGACTCAGAATGGAAAAATATCCTACAGTTTAACCATCTCTGTACTTAAATCTGTCTTTGTGTGTCTGCTTGGTACAGTCAGTTGAAAAGTACTTTTAATTCTTTGCCTAGTTAATAATGCCATAATATTTTTTTTCAGGGAAGTGAATTTTAAAAGAAGCTAGTTTTGTCATGTTTATTATTTTTTTGTTCATTTTTTATTTATCCAGAAACAATTAGCATGGCTCTGCTATTTCCTTGTTTTTGAATATGGTTTTTAAACTGTAAATAAACTTTTAAATAAAGCATGCCACTAATCCATTTATCAAAAGCAGGGAACATTAAACAAGGAGGTTGAGCAAATGTTTTTATTTACTTTTCCATTTATGACAGTTTAGGACTCATTCAAACCTCCAAGCCAGCAATTTTATTAAAGCCAGACTCTAGTGCAGGCAAATCATTCGTTCTTTTTAAAGTTTTTCTATGTCAACAACAATAAATCATAGTTATATATTTTAAAAGATATTTCTTTTAATGCCTACCTTTGTTTAGACTATTATAATTGGGAAATTGCACGGTTAATCCTTTTTTTCTCTTTAATTTCTTTTGGAGCCAGTCATCTTTCTTTTTTTAAAGCAGTTTTATTGGGACAAATTTACATGCCATACAGTCCATATAAAGTGTACAGTCATGGTCTTCTAGTATATTCACAGAGTTGTGCATACCTCACCGCAATCAAATCCAGAACATTTTCACCCTGAAGAGGTGATACACTATGTTACACAGTTCCATGTTTCGTTCTCTGGCTTTACTTCTAGTGACATACATGACCCTAAACTTCCCCTTTCAACCACAGCTGCACCCAAATATCATTGCTGTTACACGCACAATGATGTGCTCCCATCACCTCCGTCCATTTCCAAACATTTGCAATCAACCTTTTTACAGATTCTGCACAGATTAAACATCACCTCCCCATTCTCTGCCCTTATTCTAACTTCTGGTGACCTGTGTTCTAAGTATTGACACTGTGAGTTTGCAAGTTATATTTCATTCATATTTGTGAGTCATAAAATACTTGTCCTTTTGTGTCACTTATTTCAGTCAACCTAATGTCCTCAAGATTCATGTAGTTACATGTCATGTTCATTTCTTCGTAAGGCTGCATAATATTCCATAGTATGTATATGCCACATTTTGTTTGTCTTTTCATTAGTTGATGGATGCCTGGCTTGTTTCTACCTTTTGGCAATTGTAAATAAGGCCACTGTGAACATTGCTATGCACATGTCTGTTCGTGTCCCAGCTTTCAGTTCTTCTGCGTGTATCCCAAGTAGTGGGATTTGTGGATCGTTTGGCCGTTCGGTATTTAGCTTCCTAGGAACCTAGTGGCTGCACCGTTTTAAGTTCCCACTGACAGTGAATAAGTGTCCCTGTTGCTCCACATCCTCTCCAATATTTGAAAATTTCTGTTATTTTAATAGTGGCCATTCTAGTAGGTATAAAATGATATCTCATTGTAGTTTAGTTTGCATTCTCTAATAGCTACAGATGTTGAGCATCATTTCATAAGCTTTTTAGCCATTTGCGTATCCTCTTGGGAAAAATGTCTATTCAAGTCTTTTCCTGATTTTGAAATTGTGTTTTTTTTTTTATCATTGAGTTGTAGGATCTCTTTATGTATCCTAGATATTAAGCCCTTATTGAATATGTGGTTTCCAAATATTTTCTCCCTTTCAGTAGGCTGCCTTTTCACCCTCTTGACAATCGTTTGAAGCACAAAAACCTTCTGTTTGGAGGCAGTCCCATTTATGCTTTTTTTGTTGTTGTTGCTTTTGTGTTGGGTATAAAGTCTGAGAAACCGCCTCCTATAAAAAGTTCTTGAAGATACTTCCATACATTGTCTTCTAGGAGTTTTATGGTCCTGGCTTTTATATTTAGATCTTTGATCCATTTTTAGTTAATTTTTGTATAACGTGTGGGGTCCTTTTTCGTTCTTTTGGGTATGATATCCTCTTTTGGATATCCTCTTTTTGGCAGCACCATTCGTTGAAGAGACTTTTCTCTCCCAGTTAAGTGGGCTTGGTAGCCTTGTCAAAAATCAGTTGACTATACCCCTGTGAGTTGTTTCTGTGTTTTTGAAAGTTTTTCATTTCATCTGAGTTGTCTGGTTTGTGGGTGTACAGTTGTTTCTAGTATCCTCTTACGGTCTTTTTTATTTCTGTGTGATCAGTAGTAATGACTCTTCTCTCATTTCTGATTGAATCTGTTTACACCTTCACTCATTTTTACTTTATCAGCCTAACTAAGGTTTTGTCAATTTTTTATCTTCTGAAAGAACCAACTTTTGGTTTTGTAGATTCTCTTGTTTCTTTTGTTCTCAATTTCATTTATTTCTGCTGTTATCTTTTTTATTTCTTTCTGGTTGCTTTGGGATAACTTTGTTTTTTTTCTCTAGTTCCTTCAGGTCTGTAGATATGTCTTTGATTTTAGTTTTTCCTTTTAAATGTAGGCTTTTAGGACTATAACTTACCTCTCAATATTGTTGCATCCCATAAGTTTTGATATGTTATGTTCTCATTTTCATACATTTCAAGGTATTTACTGATTACTCTTACAATTTCTTCTTTAATTCATTGATTGTTTAAAAGTGTGTTGTTTCACCTCCATAAATTTGTGCATTTTCCAGTCATCTGTCTGTTGTTCACTTCCAGTTTCATTCCATTATGATTAGAGAAAGTGCTTTGTATAATTTCAATCATTTTCCCTGTCTTTTAAACATCTTTCTATATTTGTCAAAGTAAATATATTTACTCTAAGAAATGTGTTTTTTCATCATGCTTTTTTGTAGCCCTTTCTTTTTATTCCACAGTTAAAAATTAAGGTAACAGCATTATCAAGAACAATTTTTACTAAAACCACTAATTGGTATTTTAAAAAATATCCCAGAATCTGGAACAAATGCTATGGAATAAACAACAAATATTATCAATATATAGGGCTCTTAAGTGTACTATTAAACAACTGTTCATTTGTCTCATTAAATCTTCATCTTTTATCCAGGTTAGGCAAAGATTATAGCAAAATATGATGTCTGTCTTATAAGTGGGTTCATAAAATGGGAAGGTTGTACCTCTGAGTCTCAGTTACATCATCTTCTGTGCTTAGGGAGCAATACTTAGATGCCCTGGTTTTGCTCCCTAAAAAGTTAGCAGTTGGTTACCAAGTTTACAAGAGAAGCACATAAGGAAACCTTGTCTGTGTAACTAGTCTTATCATTTATAGAAACATGACATATTCATATACTAAAAGGTTATAAAGAAATAGCATATTATGTGCAATTAAAATAGAGAAAAAATTGTCAGCTCCTCCAAGTATAAATGTATATATATATTTAAAAATTCATAGTAAACAAATATGTATTTCCCCATATCTCCAAATAAAATAATGTTGATAAGTTGAACATATCTTATAGCTAACTTTTACATTATAGTGTAGCCTCCCCACCTTTTATTCACTTATTTTTTTGACTGTTTGCATGGAATACCTTTTTCAGCTTTTCACTTTCAACCTATTTGTGTATTTGGGTCTGAGCTGCATCTCTTGTAGGCAGCATATAGATGTCTCATATATATATATTTTTATCCATTCTACTAGTCTGTGTCTTTTGATTGGGGAATTTAATCCATTAACATTCTATGTTATTACTGTAAAGGTGGAATTTACTTCAGCTGTTTTATCCTTTGGTTTTTATGTCATATCTTTATTCTTGTCTCTCTTTTTACCCTTTTAGTTACCCTTCCTGATAATCTTCATTTTTCCATTTCTGTCCAAGTCTTTCTCCCTGTCCTTTCCTTTCAGCCTGCAAAACTCCCTTTAGTATTTTTTATAGGGCAGGTCTCTTGTTAATGGACTTATTCAGCTTATCTGTGAGTATTTTAACTCTCATTTTTGAAGGATGTTTTTGTTGGATAGAGAATTATTGGCTGATAAGTTTTCTCTTTCAGTGTTTTGAATATATCATATCACTGCCTTCTTGCCTCCATGGTTTCTGATGAAAAGTCAGTGCTTAGTTGTATTGGGCACCCCTTATATATAATGAACTGCTTTTTTCTTGCTGCTTTCAGAATCTCCTCTTTATCTTTGGCATTGGCATTCTGATTAATATATCTTGGGGTAGGTCTGTCCCTATTTATTCTATTTGGGGTACGTTACTCTTCTTGGGCTGGATACACAATGCCTTTCATAAGAGTTGGGAAGGTCTTGTTCATCATTTCCTCAAATACTCCTTCTCCCCTCTTTCCTTTCTGTTCACCTTCTGGAAATGCAAATTTTTGTGCACTTCATTTTGTCAATAAGTTTGTGTCAGTAAGTTCCTAGAGACCCTGCTCAGTTTTTCCCATTCTTTTTTCTGTCCTTAGGTCTGTTTGATCTGTCTTCTAACTCCCTTATTCTTTATTCTGCCTTTTCAAATCTGCTATTATGTGCTTCTAGTGTATTTTTTAGTTTCATTTATTGTACTTTAATTCCCATAAGATCTGTTATTTTTATTTTCATGCTTTCAAATTCTTATTTATGCTCACTCAGCGTGGTCTTAATATCCTGTATTTCTTTAGTCATCTCTTTGAATTTGTTTAGGAGATTTATTCCATACATCTTTGATTAGTTCCATATTCTGTATCTCCTCTGATTTTTAAATTTGGTCCTTTGACAGGGCCATATCTTTCTGTTTCTGAATATGGCTTTTTATCTGTGTGTTTTGGTTTGCCAAACGTGCTGGAATGCAATATTAAGTAATTGGTTTGGCTTTTATAAAGGGGATTTATTAAGTTATGAGTTACAATTCTAAGGTCTCATGAATATGTCCAAATTCAGGCACCAAAAAGAGGATATGTTCTCAGGGGAAGGGCAGTATCTGGGTCTCTCTGTCACATGGGAAACACATGGTAATGTCTACTGTCCTTCTCTCCTGGTTTCTGGTTTCCAATGGCTTTCTTAACTCCTGTTTCCAGTGGCTTTCACTTTAAGCATCTGTGGTTCCTCATTTAGCTTCTCCAGGGCAGACTCTGGGTTTTTCATCTCTTAGCTTAGCATCTCCAGATGTATGTGTTTTGGTTTCATTTCTCTGTTCTCTGTATCAGCTCTCCTAGTATCTCCAAACGTCTTCATCTTTCTGTTCTCTGTATTAGTTTTACTCTTTCTCTCTCTCTATGAGCTTTTTTAAGGACTCCAGTAACTTGTTGAGACCCACCTTGAATGTGCAGGGTCATATCTACATCTAATTAAAGGGTCCCTCCCACAATTGGATGGGCCATATCTCCGTGGAAACAACCTAATCAGACCCATAATAGGTTTGCCTCTATAAAGTTAGATTAGGATTTAAAGAACATGTTTTTTTCTGGGGTACATAACAGTTTCAAAACAGCAGTTTGTGCATTGGTTTATCATGGTGAGTTTATTCTCAACATCGCATTCTCTCTCTCTTTTTTTTGTACCAAATATTTTTTGCTTTAGTCTCACACATGGATTCTCTCTTGTCAAAGCTTTTATTTGTTAGTATTACCCACCAGGGCTGGACCAGGAATACACAAAGGAAGCTCACATCAGCTCCACAGGCCCCCAGGGAGGTCAGATAAAGATGCCTAATAGCCTGTAATTCTGCTCCAAAAAGGTGCATTTTCCTGGCCTGCCCAACATATAGATCTCTTCAATGTCTTTAGATGTCTTTGAAGTCTTTTCGATGACTCCCTGGAGGTATGCTTTCCTTGCTTCCCAGCAGTTGGTGCTGTTTGGCAACCTCTTACCCTCAGCCCTTAGAAAGCATGTCATAACTCCCTGTGGACTTCAGACAGTAACATAGCGGCATTGAATGTGGTGGGTTTTAACTGCTAGTGGTCTCAGTGGTCCAAATTCACGGCCAAAAAGGGGCTCACTGCTGGATCTTGTCCCAGCCTGTTCTTGGGAGAATGGTACCCTTTCTGTTTGGAGTTACCTGCCAGCCAGAGACTGGAGAACCAACTGCTTTCTGCCCTGAGAGTTGGGGATGGGCACCAGAAGCAGGGACTGAGGAGGAGTGTTACTCATGATCCTTCACTGCAGCTTCTCCATCTCTTCATCCTACACTGTCTTTGGTGTTGTATAGGACACCCCTGATTTCCAGAGCCCCAGATCTGTTGTTGACTGTTTCTGCCTGACTGCTAGTTGGTTTTCTGGGAGATTAGTGAGCCTGTCCTCTCCCTAATCAGCTCACTTGGATTCCTCTTCGTAATCATCTTTTTTTTTTTTTTTTTTAAACTTACTGTATAATATAACATATATACAAAGCAAAGAAAGATAAGCAATAATTTTGAAAGCACTCTTCAACAAGTATTTACAGAACAGATCCCAGATTTTGTCATGGGCTACCATTCCATCATCTCAGATTTTTTCTTCTAGCTGCTCTAGAACATTGGGGGTTAGAAGGAATATATATATGTTATCATCACAATTGACTTTTTTTTTCTTTTTTGTGAAAAATAATATATATACAAAGCACTAATTTCAACGCACATTGCAACAATTAGTTATAGAACAGATTTCAGAGTTTGGTATGGGTTATAGTTCCACCATTTTAGGTTTTTGCTTCTAGCTGCTTTAAGATACTGCAGACTAAAAGAAATATTAATATAATGATTCAGCAGTCATACTGTTTTGTTAAACTCTACCTTCTCTGTATAAATCCAACATCACCTTTGATCTTCTTTTTGATATATTTTATTGATAAATCTTATATAAGCATGCATTCTTTTTTAATTTTTAAAATTTGTTATTTTATTTTTTTACAAACATACAAACATTGTTAATGTACAAACATTCCATATGTGGTCTACAATCAGTGACTCATGATATCATCACATAGTGATGTATTCATCACCATGGTCATTTGTTAGAACATTTGTATCATTCCAGAAAAAGCAAAAAGGAAAAGAAAAAACTCATACATACCATACGCCTTACCCCTCTCTCTCACGACCTCTTGTATTGCATCTACCCAATTTATTTTAACCTTTGTTCCCCTCTTATTTATTTTTTTATCCATATTTTTTACTCCTCTGTCCATACTCTAGATAGAAGGAACATCAGTCACAAGGTTTTCACAGTCACACACTCACATTGTAAAAGCTTTATTATTATACAGTCATCAAGAAATAAGGCTACTGGAGCACAGCTCTACAATTTCAGGTAATTCTCTCTAGCCCCTCTCCAATACGCTGTAAATTAAAAAGGGATATCTGTATAATGCATAAGAATAACCTCCAGGATAACCTCTCGACTCTGTTTGAATTCCCTCAGCCACTGACACTTTATTTTTCCTCATTTATCTCTTCCCCCTTTTTCTCAAGAAGTTTTTCTCAATCCCTTGATGCCAGGCTCATCCTGGGATTTCTGTCCAGGATTTACACCCCTGGGGGTCTTGTCCCACCTAGCATGGGAGGACAGTGAATTCACTAGTTACGTCAGCTTAGAGAGAGGCCACATCTGAGCAACAAAAGAAGTTCTCTGGTGGTGACTCTTAGGCCTAATTTTAAGTAGGCTTCACCTATCCTGTGCAGGAATAAGTTTCATAGGGGCAAACCCCAAGATCAAGGGCTCGGCCTGTTGATTTGCTTGTCTCCACTGCTTGCAAGAATATCAGATTCTCCAAATATGGAAGTTGAATATTTCCTTTTTCTCCCCAGTGCCCTAAGAGGACCTTGTAAATACTTCCTTATTCACTGCCCGAATTACTTTGGGATATATCAGGGCATCATACTAACTTGGACAAACCAACAACACCTCATGCCCTATTCAAGGTTCCATGTATTTACAGTGTTCAACTAAACTGACCATACAAGTAAAATTAGGAAATGCACTACCCAGAACATGAATTTTGCACCAAATAAGCATCTCTTCCTTTTTTTTGCACATAACTTGAAGTTTTAAAATATGGACAGTATCATCCTTTACCCTGTATTCTGATTTACCTTAGTTCTATCCAGATCAGCTTCACTCATCTCTACTCGAAGTGAGATTCCTTTTTGAACTTTCTAAATAGTTCCTGTTTAAAAATGTATAGGGTCCTGCTGACTTTCATAGCTTCAGAAATTTAATTCTGAGTCTTAGGTGTCACATAAATACCTGAAGTTCCTGGGAACGGCCAGGTTATGAACAAACAGCTCAGTATCTCAGAATTTAGAAATAATAGTTATGATTCATGAATATATGTAACTGCTATAAGAGTAGTTACTAACTGCTAACTGTCTAGGACCCTTTGCAATAGGCTCCAACCTGATAAGCCATGCTCTTGACTTCAGTTTACTGAGTTTTTATATTATAGTTAGTCCATATTAGTGAGTTACGATAATTTGTCCATTTGTTTCTGACATTTCATTCAATATACAGTCCTTATATAAGCCCATATATATATATAGTCCTTTTATTTATATATATATAAATATATATATACACACAGTCCTTATATGTATAAGGACTGTATATCCAACACCTACAATATTGACATTCATTTGTTCTCTTTCTCATGCAAAAACGTTTTATTTGAACATTTAATCACCATCATTGTCCACTCTAAGCATTCCTGAGTTATACTATCTCAGTCTTTATTCTGTCTTTCCTTCTGGTTTTATATGTAACCCCAGCCCTTCCCCCTCTATCATATTTACATTCAGCTTCATTAAGTATCTCATATTATTGTGCTACAATCAGGTAGTATTTTGCTGTCCATATCTGAATTTTTACAGTCACTCCTGTGGCACAGTCTTTATTCCTTCTGCACCAATTGCCCAGTCTCTACCCTGTTTCTATCTCCTGATAATCTGTGTTCTTAACTTCATTTCTCTATATATACCACAGCTTGTGTAGCCACTCATCCGTTGATGGACATTTGGGCTATTTCCATCTCTTGGCAATTGTAAATAATGCTGCTATAAACATTGGTGTGCAAATATCTGTTTGTGTCCTTGCCCTCAGGTCCTCTGAATATATACCTAGTAATGGGATTGCTGGATCATATGGCAATTTTATACTTAGTTTTCTAAGGAACTGCCAAACTGCCTTCCAGAGCAGTTGTACCATTTTACATTCCCACCAGTGCAGATAAGTGTGCCTCTTTTTCCACATCCTTTCCAGCATTTGTCATTTTCTGTTTTTTGATAATGGCCATTCTAGTAGGTGTCAGATGATACCTCATTGTGGTCTTGATTTGCATTCCCTAATAGCCAGTGAAGTTGAACATCTTTTCATGTGCCTTTTAGCTCTTGTATTTGCTTTTCTGAGAAGTGTCTGTTCATGTCTTTTACCCATTTTTTTAATTGGGTTATTTGTCTTTTTGTTACTGAGTTGAAGAATCTATATATTCTGGATACCAAACCCTTATCTGATACATGTTTTCCAAATATTGTTTCCCATTGCACAGGCTGCCTTTTTACTTTGTTTCTTTCTTTTTTTTGCTTTTTAAATATTTTTTTTATAAATACCGAACAAACAAACATTCTTGACATACAAACAGCCTTAACATACAAACATTCTTGTCATGGTTACAGTAAGTGGCTCACGGTGTCATCACATAATTGTGTATTCATCACCATGATCATTTTTAGAACATTTACATCACTCCAGAAAAAAAAATAAAAAGAAAAAAACTCATAGATACCATAACCTTACCCCTTCCTCTCATTGACCACTAGTGTTTCCATCTACCTAATTTATTTTAACCCCCCCCCATTATTTATTCATTTATTTTTATCCGTAATTTTTACTTATCGGTCCATACCCTGGATATAAGGAGCATAAGACACAAGGTTTTCACAATCACACAGTCACATTGAAAACGTTGTGTCTTTATCCAGTCATCTTCAAGAATGTAGGCTACTGGAACATAGCTCAACAATTTCAGGTACTTTGCTCTAGCCAGTACGTTATTGGTTTTTCTGTTTCACAAAGTAAGTTGTTGGGATTTTAAGTGGTATTGCATTGAATCTATCTATCAATTTGGGTAGAATTGACATTTTAACTATATTTAGGCTTCCAATCCATGAACATGTTATGCCCTTCCATTTATTTAGGTCTTCCATGGTTTCTTATAGCAATTTCTTGTAGTTTTCTGTGTGTAGGTCTTTTTTATCCTTAGATAAATTTATTCCTAAATATTTGATTATTTTGGTTGCTATTGTAAGTGGATTTTTTTTCCTGGTTTCCTCCTCAGATTGCTCATTACTAGTGTGTAGAAACAGTACTGATTTTTTTTAAATAAATATTTTTATTGTCAAACTTTAACAAAGAAGCATACAAATATTCTTGACATACAAACATTCTATACATGGTGTACTATGAAAGGCTCACAGTATCATCACATAATTGTGTGTTCATCACCATGATCATTTTTTGAACATTTGCATCTCCAGCAAAAGAAATAAGAAAGGAAAAACTCATACATACCATACTCCTTCCTATTATGTTTAGAACATAGCTGATATATATATATATATATATATATTAATTTTGAAAATTGTATGGTATAACATATATACAAACCAAAGAAATAGAAAAGCAATAGTTTTCAAAGCACTCTTCAAAAAGCGGTTACAGGACAGATCCCAGAGTTTGTTTATCATAGGCCCTCTCATATTTATCCTTCTAACTTCTCCAGAATATAGGAGGCTAGAGGGCTTAAATACTTTTTTTATCATCACAATCGACTTTCTTCCTTCTTTTTTTGTGAAAAATAACATATATACAAAAAAGCTATAAATTTCAAAGCACAGCACCAAAATTAGTTGTAGAACATATTTCAGAGTTTGACATGGGTTACAATTTCACAATTTTAAGTTTTTACTTCTACCTCCTCTAAAATACTGGAGATTAAAAGAAATATCAATATGATGATTCAGTATTCATATTCATTTGTTAAGTCCTATCTTCTATGTATAATTCCACCATCACCTTTGATCTTTCCATCCCTCTCTTTAGGGTTGTTTGGGCTATGGCCATTCTAAATTTTTGATTTTGGAAGAGTCTGTTAGTAAATATAGGGTAGGGAGATGGAACTATCTGATGTTCTAGAGAGGCTGGGCTGGGTTTCAGGAGTTATCTGGACCAGGGACCCATTTGGAGGTTGTAGATTTCTGTAAAGTTACTCTAGCACCTGGACCCTTTATGGCTAGGATGTTTCTAGACATTGGTGATATATTTTTAAATTAGGAAGAAACTGATATATGCCTGTGTAAACAGATTGAAGATCACTTAGTGCATTCTTATTAATCATTAATTTTCCTCCCTGTGCTGGTATGAAAGGATGTATGTCCCCCAGAAAAGCCATGTTTTAATCTAAATCTCATTTTGTAAAGGCAGAATAATCCCTATTCAATACTGTATGTTTGAAACTGTAATCAGATCATCTCCCTGGATGATGTGATTTAGTCAAGAGTGGTTGTTAAACTGGATTAGGTGATGACATGTCTCCACCCATTTGGGTGGGTCTTGATAAGTTTCTGGAGTCCTATAAAAGAGAGAATATTTTGGAGAATGGAAGCGATTCAGAGAGAACAGAGCAGAATGACATAGCCACGAGAAGCAGAGTCCACCAGCCAGCAACCTTTGGAGATGAAGGAAAATGCCTCCCGGGGAGCTTCGTGAAACAGAAAGCCAGGAGAAGAAGCTAGCAAATGATTCTGTGTTCGCCATGTCTCCTTCCAGATGTGAGAGGAACCCTGACCGTGTTCACCATGTGCCTTTCTTTTTTTTTTAATTTGCATATGGGCAGGAGGCACCAGGGATTGAACTCCAGACCTCCAGCAAGGCAGGTCGGAGCTCTGCCTGCTGAGCCATGGCACCCGCCCACCATGTGCCTTTCTAGATGAGAGAGAAACTCTGTGTTCGCTATGTGTCTTCTCACTTGAGAGAGAGACCCTGAACTTCATTGGCCTTCTTGAACCAATGTATCTTTCCCTGGATGCCTTTGATTGCACATTTCTATAGACTTGTTTTAATTGGGACATTTTCTCGGCCTTAGAACTGTAAACTAGCAACTTATTAAATTCCCCTTTCTAAAAGCCATTTCGTTTTGGTGTATTGCATTCTGGCAGATAGAAGACTAGAACACTCCCTTAACAACAGTATCATCCTGTGCTGGTTTGAAAGTGTTATGTCCCCCAGAAAAGCCATGCTTTAATCCTGATGCAGTCTTGTGGGAGCAGCCATTTCTTTTAATCTTCATCCAACATTGTAGGTTGGACACTTGATTATATTATCTCCACAGAGGCAGTTTGGTTAGATGGAGATGTGACTCCACCCATTCCAGGTTGATCTTGATTAGTTTGCTGGAATCCTTTAAAAGAGGAAACATTTTGGAGAGAGTCAGAAACGACAGAAGCCTCAGAGTTAACAGAGAGAGAGCCAACAGAGACTTCAGAGCAGAGCCTTCGAAAATGACAGCTGACAGAGAGGGAGAACTGACACAGATGCTTTGAGCCAATATGAGATGTTAAGCAAGCAAAACCTGGAGAGAGCCAAGGGAAGCCCAAGAGATGAAAGCCAGACCTGGAGAAGCAAAGTGAGGAACCCCCACAGGAATGGAGGCTGAAAGCAACGGAGCCCAGGAGCAAGGGACCACCTGATGCCAGCCATGTGACTGCCCAGCCAATAGAGGTGTTCCCTGATCCATTGACCTTCCTTGAGTTAAGTTTTCTTTGCCTAGATGCCTTTGTTTGGACGAATTTGGCTTAGAACTATAAATTTGTAATTCATTAAATTCCCTTTTTAAAAAGCCATTCCATTTCTGGTATATCGCATTTCGGCAGCTTGCAAACCAACACACATCCTATCATCATAAATGCCTAGTACCATATGTGACACATAGTAAGGGCCTATGGTTTGCTGTTTTAAAAGTGATAAGCTTCAGTTTTCTGGAAAATTGAGAGATGGTCTGGAAAATTCAGAGATGGTGAAAGATAACATTCACATTTCTTTAAACTGGAAATAATGTAATCATTCTCCTTAACAGGTAATCTTACAGCTCTGTCAGAGAAATGAAAAAGTATTTAGAGAAAGAAGACGAGTTTAGCATAAGTATCTAATCTATAAATTTGTAATTTTAATATTAAGTTTCCTCTTTATTTGACTTTTATATATATAATATATATATATATATATATAGTAGCAGTTTTGTTGAGATATATTCGCACACCATATAATCCATCCAGAGTGTTCAATTAGTGGTTACAGTATCATCACATAGTTGTGAATTCATCACCACAATCAATTTTAGGGTATTTTCATTACTCAAAAAAAAAAAATAAAGCTCAAAACATCCTATATCCCTTGTAATTCCTCCCCCATTATTGTCCCTTAGCATTGGTGTGGTACATTTGTTAATGTTAATGAAAGAATATTAAAATGTTGCTATTGACTCTAGTCCATGGTTTGCAATAGCTGTATTTTCCCCATATTCACTCTGTTATTAACTACTTGTAATAGTGACACGCATTTGTTTTAGTTCCCAAAAGAACATTTTTATGCTTACTATTAACCACAGTCATCGTCCACCACAGAGTTCACTGTGTTGTATAGTCCCGTGTTTATCCTTTAACTTTCCTTCTAGTGACATACACAACTCTAAACTTCTCCTTTCAGCCAAATCACACTCATAATTCAGTGATGTTAATTATACTCGCCGTAATGTGCTACCATGATCTCTATCCATTTTCAAACATTTAAGTTCAACCTAGTTAAAAATTCTGCACACATTAAGCAACTGCTCCTCATTCCCAACTCTCATTCTGTCTCCTGGTAATCTATATTCTAGATTTTAACTAGGAGCTTATTTAATATAATTAGCTCATATTAGTGAGATCCTACAACATTTATGTTTAGCTTATTTTACTCAATGTGGTGTTATCAAAGTTTATCCATTTTGTCACATGCTTCAGGACTTCATTCCTTCTTACTGTTGAATAGTACTCCATTGTGTGTATATACCACATTTTGTTTATCCATTCATTAGTTGATGGATACTTGAATTACTTCATGCTTTGGCAGTTGTGAATAATGCTGCTATGAATGTCAGTGGGGGTCTATAAATTTCTCTCTTAGCACTGCTTTTATTGCATCTCATAAGTTTTGGTATGTTTTATTTTCATTTTCCTTAAGATATTTCATAATTTCACTTCCTATTTCCTGTTTAATACATTGGTTGTTTAATTGTATATTCTTTAATTTCCACATGTGAATTTTCCATTTCTCCATCTGCTGTTGATTTCTAGCTTTATTCTGTTGTGGTCAGAAAATATACATTGTATGATTTCAGTGTTTTGAATTCATTCAGACTTTTTTTTGTGACCCAACAACATATGATTTGTCCTGGAGAATCGTCAACGTGCATGCATGAATAAAGTGCATTTTGTTTTCGTTGGATGTAGTGTTTTATAAATGCCTGTTAATGTAGTTGGTTTAGTGTATCATTCAAGTCCTGCACTTCTTTATCTTTTGATTAGATGTTCTGTACATTATTTAGATTGGTATGTTAAAGTGCCCTACAGTTAATGTAGAACTATCAATTTCTCCCTTCAAATCTGTCAGTAGTTACTTCATATAGTTTGGGGCTCTACTATTAGGTACCTATATACTTATCATTGTTACATCTTCTTCTTGAATTGTCCCCTTTATCAGTACTTAATGATGATCTTTGTCCTTTGTAAATGCTTTTGACTTAAAGTCTATTTTATCTGATATTAGTATAGACACCCCAGCTCTCTTTTGCTTACTATTTGCATAGTATATTTTTTCTATTCTTTCATCGTCAACCTATTTGTATTTTTGATGTTAGTCTTGCAGACAGCATATGTTAGCGTATGTTCTTTTACCCTTTTCACCAATCTCTGCCTTTTGATTGGAGATTTTAATCCTTGTACATTTAAAGTCACTACTGATAATACTAGACTTTCTTCTCTTCTATTTTACTAATTAGCTTTTGTAAGTCATATAACATGTTTTGCCCTCTTAAGCTTTAATTTTTTATTAATTAAAAAAAATTACAAGAAAGAAACACAAACATTCCTAACATATGCTCTTTCCATTCTGCATGTATAATCAGTAATTCACAATATCATTGCATAGTTGCATATTCATCATCATGATAATTTCTTAGAGCATTTGCATCAATTCAGAAAAAGAAATAAAAAGACAACAGAAAAATAAAACAAAAACAGAAAAAAATTATACATACCATACCCCTTACCCCTCCCTTTCATTGATCACTAGCATTTCAAACTAAATTTATTTTAACATTTGTTCCCCCTATTATTTATTTTTATTCCATATCTTCTACTGGTCTGTTAACAAGGTAGATAAAAGAAGCATCAGACACAAGATTTTCACAGTCACACAGTCACATTGTGAAAGCTTTATCATTATACAGGCATCATCAAGAAACATGGCTACTGGAACACAGCTCTACATTTTCAGGCAGTTCCCTCCAGCCTCTACATTACATCTTGGATAACAAGGTGATATCTATTTAATGTGTAAGAATAACCCCCAGGATAACCTCTCAACTCTGTTTGGAATCTCTCAGCCATTGACACTTTGTCTCATTTCACTCTTCCCCCTTTTGGTTGAGAAGGTTTTCTAATCCTGGGTCTCAGCTCATTCTAGGGATTTTCTCAATCCCTTGATGCTGAGTCTCAGCTCATTCTAGGATTTCTGTCCCACATTGTCAGGAAGGTCCACCCCTGGGAGTCATGTCCCACGTAGATAGGGGAAGGGTGGTGAGTTTTCTTGTTGTGTTGGCTGGAGAGAGAGGCCACATCTGAGCAACAAAAGAGGTTCTCTTGTGGGTGACTCAGGCCTAATTTTAAGTAGGCTTGGCCTGTCCTTTGTGGGGTTAAGTTTCATATGAACAAACCCCACGACTGGAAGCTCAGCCTATAGCTTTGGTTGTCCACACTGCTTGTGAGAATATCAAGAATTCAACTTGGGAAGGTTGAATTTTCCCCCGTTCTCACCATTCCCCGAAAGGGACTTTGCAAATACTTTTCCACTCACTGATCAAATCAATCTGGGATTCATCAGGGCATCACTCTGGACAAACCAACAAAATCTCATGTCCTACCCAAGGTTCCATGTACTTATGTTGTTCAGCCAACTATCTACATCAGTTATATTAGGAGATGCACTAGTCAAAATATAAATTTTGTACCAAATAAACATTATTTTCTTTAGTCTCACATAAGTTGAAATTTTAAAATATGAATTACCATCTATTTTCAGCACCCTGCAGTAATGACATTCCTTTGTTCTTCCTCATGCAAAAACATTTTTTAAATTTGTACATTTAGTCACTATCATTATACACTCTAGGCATTCCTAGATTATACCATCTCAGTCTTTACTGTCTGTCTTTCTTTATGATTTCATTTATGCCCCCAGCCCTCCTCGCTCTATCATGCTCACATTCAGCTTTATTTAGTGTTTTAACATAATTGTATTACAGTTAGGTAGTATTGTGCTGTCCATTTCTGAGTTTTTATATTCAGTCCTGTTGCACAATCTGTATCCCTTCATCTCCAGTTACCCAATATCTTACCGTATTTCTATCTCCTGATGGTTTCTGTTACCAACGAAATAGTCCATGTTTATTCACTAATGTCTGTTCATATCAGTGAGACCATACAGTATTTGTCCTTTTGTTTCTGGCTAATCTCACTCAGCATAATGTCCTTAAGGTCCACCCATGTTGTTACATACTTCATAACTTTATTCTGTCTTACAACTGCATGATATTCCATCTTATATATATGCCACAGTTTGTTTAGCCACCCGTCTGTTGATGGACATTTTGGCTGTTTCCATCTCTTGGTAATTGTAAATAATGCTGCTATAAACATTGGTGTGTAAATGTCCATTTGTGTCCTTGCCCTCATGTCCTTTGAGTAGAGACAGCATATAGGTGGGTCCTGTTTTTTAATCCATTCTGCCAGTCTATGTCTTTTGATTGAGGAGTTTAATCCATTAACATTTAGTGTTATTACTGCACAGGTAGTACTTTCTTCTACCATTTTGCTTTTTGGGTTTTATATGTCATATCTAATTTTCCTTCTTTTTACCTTTACTCATAGTGTTCCTTTGTACACTCTTCTCCACACCTCTCTCTTCTGTCTTTTCCTATCTGTCTCTAGTGCTCCCTTTAGTATTTCTTGCAGAGCTGGTCTGTTGGTCACAGATTCTCTCAGTGATTTTTTTGTCTGAAAATGTTTTAATTTCTCCCTTATTTTTGAAGGACAGTTTTGCTGGATATAGAATTCTTGGTTGGCAGTTTTTTTCTTTTAATAATTTAAATATATCATCCCACTGTCTTCTCGCCTCCACGGTTTCTGCTGAGAAATCTACACATAATCTTATTGGGCTTCCCTTGTACGTGATGAATTGCTTTTCTCTTGCTGCTTTCAAGATTCTGTCCTTCTCTTTGACCTCTGACATTCTGATTAGTAAATGTCTTGGAGTACGTCTATTTGGATCTATTCTCTTTGGGGTACGCTGCACTTCTTGGATCTGTAATTTTAAGTCTTTCATAAGAGTTGGGAAATTTTCAGTGATAATTTCCTCCATTAGTTTTTCTCCTCCTTTTCCCTTCTCTTCTCCTTCTGGGACATCCACAA
>PVIY010030162.1:0-31263 GCA_004026745.1 Myrmecophaga tridactyla
GTCATGGGTTCGTGATTAAATGCAAAGTAGTTGTTGAAAATGAATAACGTTGCTTTCTCCCCCTAGGTTGTTCCTGGATACCTTGCTTTTTGGCTTATGTGTTGACAAAGTAAAGTTCCTTGTTCAGAGCAGGGCTGTGATTGTAAAAAGCAAGAAAACAATCAAGGGTCTTTACATAACTGTTTGAACAGAAAACTTAAGTATATGTGTTCTGCCCTTCTCTTTAGGGAGAGTTAATAATGTTTGTGATTGAAATCAGGCTGTTGCCCTTACCTGTTGAGTATTTTCTTACTGAACTTAAGCAAATCATCAGTTTGCTGGTTGAGGATTTTTATTGGTTCCAAGTAATACTCTAGTCAAGAAATAATATTTTTTGAAGCTCCTTATTATCTTCAAAGGAGAAATATCTACCAAGTGAGCAATACTTGTTCTTTGAACTAATCTCTGTTTCTGTTTAGAAAATACAACTCTGGAAAGTGATACATTTTATTGACAAATAATTTTGCCTACTGAACTGTCTTTAAGAAAAGTATACTGAATAAACCCGGATGCCTGAAACAAGAAGAAAATGAAAGAGGCAGTTGATGAGGTGACAGTAGTGTTGAGGAAACCACCTGCCTCATCAGTGCACATGTAGTACTGGCTTTTTTTTTTTTAACCAAAGATGCAACAAAAGTTGCAGTTCCTGTTTTGTTCTATGGGTTCAGTATGACCATTAAAAGGTATTCATGAGTGAAAAATGGTTGCATCCGTAAAAATAAAATTGACTTAATCTTAGAAATGTAGGTACCTGGAATCACTTTGTGCTATAGTTGTTAGATAGATGACAGCCCAATTTTATGCTGTTTAATGATGTTATTAAATAAGCAAAATAGGACTGTTTTACCAGATGCTAGGTGAAGTTCTTATGTCCTTAAATAGAGAGGTATGCATGCAAACTCTTTTTCTCTTAATGGAGAGAAATGTATATAACAGGTTTCAGACTTAATAAAACTTGGTTATTGAACTATCTCCTTCTTGTCCAACAGAAGTAGGCAGTCTCAGACATACTTGGATACTAAAAGGTTTTGTTATTTTCTATTTTTAAATAAAATGTGTACATACATTCTTTCTATTTAATCTTATTTTGGCAGTCAGGATGTGGTATAATTTAGTTGCTGTTTACAACACTAGAAATTTAGTACCTTAAGTAATTTCCCCCATGATAACATTTGTCACTTTATTTTTAATGATTTTGTGTAGGAGTTATGATAGTAAGATGGTTATGGAATTAGAATTTGAACCCCAACTGGTAAGCTTTAGCCACTTGGAATATTAATTGTGTAGTGTTTACATTCCATTTTTAAACAAGAAGTTAGAAAATGTGCTGGTATACTAAAATCTAAAATTAGGCCCCTCAAGAAGCCTATTCCTTCCTTACCTGGTGAAATACTTTAATTCACACTCCCACCCCATATGAGCTACAGGGGATCCTAAAAGAATTTGGCAGGAAAGTGGTATTACACAAACACATTTCACCCAATGCTGAATGATACCAATTTGAATCTGTTCTGAACATTATTTTTTATTTCTCATTTGAGAAACGATACAAGGCAATTCCAGTTTTATTATATTTTAAATCTCATACTTCAGAATCATCTAATGTCTTAAATTATTGATTCTTTTACATGTTTGGGATAAAAAAATGACAACATTTCATCTAAGGAAATTATATAATCATGAAGGATAAAGGATATTTCTCCTCCCAGTTAGAATGGGTGTGACCCTTGAGGTCAAAAGAAGTGATATGCCATTTTTTTCCAAGTGGCAGAACAGGACCAAATTTAGCTAGGGAGGGACTGATGTTGGCTTTTGAGAAGAAGTTCAGAAAAAACCTGTGGCAGCATTAATCTTAAAATGTTAAAGAGATAGCTACCTAATGGTGAGTTTCCTAACCTCAGTCTTCTTTCCTTTACATGGATTCTATTCTAGAGCAAAATAGAAAAGAAAAAAAAAGCATCTAGCTTTGTAGAGCTATCGCCATTAAAAGTGGCCTAACAACAGACTACAATGACGATTATAAAATAACTTTTCAGCCTTGCATTTTATTCATATCTGTTTTGAGAAACAGGTAAGCTAGATTTTATAATTTATTGTTCTAATTATTACAAGGCAGTGTTTACAAAAATTAATCATCTCTGATCCTCTTTCTTGGAAAATTTGTGACAAAATTATTTTCAGCTTTTTTTTTTTAACATGAAACCTACATTTTAGTCACTTTTTTGTATTGTCCAGAAATTTCCAGATTTTATGTGTTTGTATTTCTTTTATTGTAAAAATATAAACTATAGTGAAGATTGTATTTATGTTTACATTTTGGGCATGAATGTGGCTAGGAGAGAAGTTTACATGAGTTAGGACTACATAATTTTTTACCTTGTATTTGGTTCTCCCTTTGCAGGCTTATGAGACATTAATATAGAAGAAACCAAGTTTTTTGGTTTGTTATGTAAACTGGGAGGTTATGTTGAAAGTCTTGGATGTATTTTCTTTGTTCTTGAGGGACAGCATTGCCTTTTTTTTTTTTTTTCCTGAAAGCCCAGGCAAAAGCAGTGTTACTCCCAGAATAATTGATTTTGGTCTTGAAGAAGGCAAGTTTTGCTGTTATTACTGAATAATTTAGAGGCACCCTCCTTTGGCTGTGTACAGAGTTCTCAATGTGACTGTCCTCTCCAGAGTTCTCTGTGACCAGAATTGCTAGGGCAAAAATGCAACTTCTATATGCTGGCTCTATTTATTAGTATCCTTTCAAATCAGAAAGCAGTAAGCTTAGCCTTAGAACCAGTCTGTGAAATAAGTATGGGTTGATCTCAAGAAAAACCCACTGACCAGATAGATCTACTGGTGGTATAACTTTGTTTAAGAACAACATTCCAAGTGGTGATCTTCCTACCCTGAGTGTTATTACTTAGAATTCCAAAAAATCTTATAATTTATAAATGAGGAATAGAGGAGCCAAATCCTCTAATAATTAAAGTGAAGCAGTCTGGTTTAGGAAAATCCGTTTGGATGGTGTTTGTTACTAAAGTAATTTTCATAACACTAACCTGCTTTGACTGTATTCAGCAAAAAGCAGTTTCATCATTAATTTAATAGTAAACTTTTTTTAAGGATCCTAGTTCCAAATTCCAGAGAACATTAACTATATTCTTCTTTTAAACTCTCTGGTTTAATCATCTTAATTCTTTGATAGTCTTTTTGTAGATTTAACCCTTACCAAAAGTAATTATAATTATAGTCACTTGATTCTTTAAGGTTTTCAGGTACTTGACACAAGAAAAACTCTTCTAGAATTATACAGTTGCTTTCTTAAGCAGTAATGATTTCACTTAGACATTTTCAAAGCTAACAAAGCATGTCAGTTTTAATGCTAAGTTTACTTGGATATGTAAAGTTTAGCCTGAATTCTCCCTAGAGTTCTGTAGAGAATTGTTAGGAACATCAAAGGTGAGAATGCAATGCTTCAGGTGACCAATAAGGAAGGAAAGAGGTTTTTTTGTTTTGTTTTGTTTTCCTGTCTTTGAATAGCTAAAATTGCCCCTAGCAAATGCCACCAATTTCAAAAAACTAAAATGTGACCTATTCCTTTGCATCGAGTCAATACAAAGATGTATAAATACAAAAAAAAACTGTGTCATATTTCAGCTGCCAATAAGTTGGTTTTTAGAACATATTCTACTCTAAATGTAATCAAAAGGCTTTTTATTAGATGTACTCCATGTCTCAGCATAAAAAAGCTTTTGTGCCTGACAGAGAGGGAGAAGGAATACTATGCTAATTTTATTGTTATTTCAAGTCTGTTGTTTCAATCTAATCTACTGCGTTGTTTGAAGATTTGAGCATAGATAGCCAAGCAATGTTACCAGTTAGTAAAGTCATCTTACAAATGTTTAATCTTAATAATTTTTTATTCAGAGAATCTATGGATTGTTAGGACAGTGGAGTATTTCTGGCTAGTAACAAAAGAAGTGAAAACTGTTAATGAGGGAAGCAAAATTAGCTTGGACTAAAATAGGCATGTTTTGTTTTGAGAATTCTACCCAAATCTCTCCCTATCCACAGAGAAACTAGTATTACTAGAAAATGTGAAAGTTCCTGTGGTAGCCATACCTTGAAGCACAGTATTGTACATAAGTAAATAGCTTGATTCTAAATTAAATCCAGATTTAACTAATATATATTATTTTATATCTTTGTTGTATTAAAATGTTTAAAAACACTAAAAATAAAACATTTGAAAGTTGGATTGCAGTCTTTTATTTCAATGTGCTTGCAATATTAATGTAGCTGGTCTATTTTTTATATGGTAAGTTTTTACTTTTGCAAATGATTGAGTCCTGCAACTTTAAATCCTTATACAATATCTAGTCTCTGACATATACCCTAATATAATTCTTAGTTGTTCATTAGATAAGCATTTGTCCTGCCCCCTTTTCTGTAAAATAGAAAAAAACAATAGTGATCCTCCTGAGGCTATTAGTTCTCAGTTTTAAGTTAAGAAGTTGAAATGGAGGGAAGGGAAGCAAATAAGAACCTATTCTTGGATATGTTAACATTTTGTTTTATGGTTTAATTGTCGATATAAAAAGATGCCATTATCCTCTCAAGCTTTGGAGATAATGATGAACAGGTAAAGAGTTATTAAGGGTAGCCCAGAACCATGGACTAGCTGGAACACTGAGCATTGTCATAAGTGCAGGACCATATGATTTTGACCAGTATTGAAGTTGCCTTCATGATCACTGTGAATCTGTAGCCTCTCTGGTGCTGGCCTCAGCTGATCTCTCTCTCTTGGAAACTCTGGAAAGGAATAGCCCAGAACAGATCTAGAGGCAATGTGGTAAAATGGAAAATGCACTAGATTTAGACTCTGAAAACCTGGATATGATTTGCCCTGAATATGGATATTCAGGTTTATTTTTTTGTTTTGTTTTGTTTTTGACTCCAAGCCACACTTTACATTTCAGTTGTAAAATGAAAAAAATAAAAACAAGCCCTACCTCATAGGTTGTATTAAGGACCAGATTATGAAAGTGTATCCTTGCTGGCTCAGAACCTGATACATAATGGTGAAATATTAGATGAATTTGAGGTCAAGAAGATAGAGCATATGCCCCAGGGAATTAATAATTTAGCAGGAAAGATAATACAAAAAGATAGATTGAACATTTATTGGAGGTATAGGCAAGTAGTTTAATACTGCCTGGCTGAACATCTTCAAAGGTAGGGAATGAGGGGTAGAGCACTGGGTTCACTGGCGTCAGTTTTAGTCTGTATTGCTGTTTTACATAGTTGGCTTTCCTAGTAGGCTTTTTCTTGAAAATGGTGTAGAGGAAGGAAATGTATGTAAACCATTGGGGCAATAAATACAGTGGGAAAGGAATTAAATTTATTGCTTCATTTAGTGGTAGTTTGGGAAAAGAAGGGCTCGTTGAGGGTTGAGGGGTCCAAGAAAAATTCATTGGGCATGTGAAACTTGAATTGGGCCCTCCCTGAAGGACAAGGCAAGAGCATGAATAAAGTTTTAGAGGTGAGAGTATATTCACGAGGCAACAGTCTGATTAAAATATAATTTATACTAAGGAGTAATAAACATGCAAAGCAAGTTTAGGCAAAATTTTAAAACTATCTAATCGTCATGCAAAAATTTGGATTTATTTTGTATGTGTTAGAGAGCTATTGACAGTATATGAGTTTGATTTTACTATAGATGGAAGCATTGGGAATGTCTGTTGCCAGGGTCTAAATTGTGGGTATGAGTAGTTCTATAGAACAGGGATAAGTCAAAAGCAGAAGTATAAATAAAAAACAGAGAGGGGGCGGGCCACGCTGGCTCAGCAGGCAGAGTTCTCGCCTGCCATGCCGGAAACCCAGGTTTGATTCCCAGTGCCTGCCCATGCAAAACAAAAACAAAAAAACAGAGAGGTAAGATGGTGGAAAAAGTAACACACACACACAAAAAAACTGGGGATGAAGGGGTAGGCTACAGATTCCAAGATCAAAGGTCAAGGAACCAGGACAGGGCACAGCTTGTCCCAAGCAAGACACTACACAAATGAGCTGCCAACTGCTGCTGGCTGGTAAAATATAAATCTAGGATATAATATACCCCCATATCCAAAATCGACTGTCTTGTGGCCATGCACTTAACCCACCCATTGGAATGCTGGGCTGCCAAGCATGAAGTGGAGTTGGGGCTAGCTCTGGCAGAGACGTTAGGAGGAGACTGCTGGGTAGGAGAATGCCTCAGAGGAACTCAGTTAACAACCTCAGCTGTAACTTTGAAGACTAAATGATATCTTTAAGGCCTCTCCTAGAGAAGAATGATATTTAAATGCTAATTAATATGTGTTCTTATTTCACAGGGCTCCTTATGAGGGCCAGAAATACAAAACCACCAAGACCTGTTTATATTCCAGCCTTAGAGCCTTGGCTACCACTCAAGAGATATCTGTACCTAATTTGGTTTTTGATACAGACTAATCAGCAGCCTTCATGAAGAAGAGGTACAGAGTACATGAAATTCAAACATATTTTTCCACCAAGACTGATTTTGGAGACCTACATGGAGAACATTTTGGCAGTAGTGACGCAGTTTGAGGGGCTTCAACAACAGTTGAAATCTACACGCAGAAATTTGATAAGGCTGAATGTCTAGGCAAGATTCTGAATTTTCTCTAGTATCGATTACTTAGTAACACCTGTGATTTTTATTATCTGTAAAATAAGTTATTAGTTTTAAATAATTCATGAACATGGTACCAAATGGTGGACTAAAAAGTCTGTTTTTCTCCAGCATCCTGTGTCCCAGGAAGATAACTATTTTAAACTAGATTCTCCTAGTTTTTTTTTCTAGTTGTCTTTCCAGAGGTGGTCTTTGCATATAAAAACAAATATATATTTTTAGTTCACTTTTAAATTCTTTTCACAAATTGTAGTATGTTATAGACATGATTTTGTACTTTGCTTGTTTCACTTAACATGTGCTAGCACCTACCAGCTGACGACCACCCAGGACCTCACCTGTAGTTGAACAAATTGGGTTTATTGCTCAGTACAATGAGGGAGGACGTACACCAGGGAATCTTAGGGCATCTCAGTAGGAGGGTGTTGGAAAGATTTTATTAATAGGACTTGGGCTTGGATTAGGTGATTTGAGAGAAAATTGTAAAGAATTGGGGCTTTGCTCTGTATTTTAATTCTTACACTTGAGATATGTCTTCAGGACTACAGGGGCAATTCTGTACTTAGATATCTTAATAAATCTTCACTAAAAGCCCGGAGAAATGGATCAAGGCTAAAGCTATATTGGTAAAGAAGCTACAGTCACTCATATTAGCCTAGATAGGATAAGGAAATGTTTGGTCATTTTGTAGTCAGAACAAAGTTCATGTTTTTGTCTATGTTCAGACTTGATTACAGAGTTGTCTTTGTTACATGGAGAGGCACCAGGAATTGAACCCGGGTCTCTGGCATGGCAGGCAAGAACTCTGCCACTGAGCCACCATCGCACCACCTGTCTTGTCTTTTTGTCTTGATCCGTCACAGTCACAGATTTCCTTGTTTGATGTTGGTGTTTGTGAAATTTTTAATATTTAACAAGAATAAAATAAGGCTTAGCTATGAGTGCCAGGCCAGCTTCTAGCAACACCAAGATCTAGCCAAGTACCAGGCCCAGCATCCAGATATCAGGAGCTGTTCTTCTCTTTCTTACATCCGTATTAAAGTTTTCTCCATTTAAGTACATGAAAGATGAGATCTGCTTTATTGTTAATGGTGGTATGATATTCCATTGTATATATGTAATATATTGCCCATTCTCTGAATAATGGACATTTAGACTGTTTACTGTTCAGACAATGCTGCAATAAATAACATGTCACTTTGCATGTGTGCAAGTTTATCTACATTAAAGAAGTTGTTGACTCAAAGTTTTATGCATTTTAAATCTCATTAGAGGTTTTCGCGTTATCCTCTATAGAGGTTGTACCAATAACAATCTATAGAGGTTGTTACTCTTCCACTAACAATGTATGAGTTTGCATGTTAATCCACATCATTGCCAAAATAGTCTATTACTAAACTGTGTTAGTAGGTAAAAATATAGTCTCTTAATTTGCTTTCTACATAAACTGCATAAGTATTTTGAAATAGTAATATAATAAGGGAATGGCAGAATAGTGACAACTTTATTGGTATGCATATCTTTCTGGAAGACTAACTATAATTTTAAAATAGCAGACAATACAGTTAAAAGAAAAAACCTGAAATTGTAGAAATGTAACCCATACCAAAGTTTGAAAGCTGTTCTATAACTACTTGTTAAAATGTACTTTGAAATTTATTGCTTTTTTTGTATAGATATTTCACAATAAAAAAATTAGAAAAAAAAAAGTCAATAATCTCTCTGTCATATGTCTTATTAAAAGCCCCTGTTGTAGTTTTCCAGGGTTGCTATAACAAAATCACACAAACTGATTAGCTTAAATAGCAGGAAGTTCTTGACACAATTTGGAAGGTAGAAGTCCCAAATCAAGGGCATACCTTTGACATCTATAGTGTTCTGGTGGTGGCTTGCTGTCAATCAATCTCTGCCTCCTTGACAAAGTCATTTGTCTCTGTCTCCCCCTGTGGCTTGTACTTCTATGTTGAAATTTCCTTTGCTTATAAGAACTCCAGGGACATTAAGGCCCACCCTGATTCAGTTGACCTCATCCAGATTCCCAAGTGAGTTCATACCCACAGGACCTGGGAGTTAAGGGCTTGAACATGGCTTTGCGGGGGGCATGATTTGATCTATCACAGCCCCTATGGTATCATGTTGAATGGGGAAAGGAAGATTGTTTAACAGATTAAGTAGTGTTTATCTCATTTTGTCTTTAACTTGGTTATCTCTTGCCATTGGAAAGTAGCAATGTTTCTGATAATATGTCTGATAATTGCCTGAGCAACTCTATAGGAGGCTGTCTAATCCAAAGAAGAGTCTAGGAGAACTCACTTGCTCTGTCTGTTTTAAAGTTGTGTGAAAGGTAAATGTTAAGACCTGTCTGGCCTACCAGCAGCTGTTATTGCTCCAACCATTACATATGAAACATTCCAAGGACCCAAATTTACTTGTACCAGATATAGGTCTCTGTTGTAGTTGTGTAGGCTGTGAGGTATGACAGATGTTTTGAAAGAATATTTATAAATAAATATTTATTTGAGCACCTACTATGTGCCAGACAATGTTTAAGTTTACTTTCCAGTGAGGAAGACAAAAACCAAATATATGAAAAAGAAAAAAGCATCCCTGACAGCTGTCAACAGGCAGCTGACCTAATTGCCACTGGCTAGATAGTGGTGTGCCCCTACTGGATATAAAAAATTTTATAGAATATCAGCATCAGATGAGGACTCACCATAACCATGACCCTGATGGACCGCCTTCATTCTGTAATTATGCCTGAACAGAAGTAAACACTCGAAACCACAAAAATAACCATGCACCCCTCTCTTGATTAACATGAGGGACCATCACTTTGCCTCCTTGATAAAATTAAGATCCTGAATTGCTCCAGCTTTCTGAAAGCACTCAATCCAAACCAGAACCCTCCTTAACATCACCTAACATCAGCCCCTCCTAACACGCTCTTACTGAAACTCTCCATTGTCCTTTGTAGTGGTCAGTCTCTTGCTGCAGGAAGCTAATAAGTCTAACGTAGACTAAGGAGTGTTCCTGGTGGTCTCTGGCAGCTGAGCATTGACTTGTCAGGTAGTGAAAAGTGCTAATGACAACACACACACGCATATGGTAAAAGGATTGAGAGTGACAGGGTCTGATACAACGCTGTGGGAAGGGCTTTTGCAGAGGTGATATTTGAGCAGAGGCCTGAGTGAAGTGAGGGAGTCAGCCATGTGGATATCTAGGCCTAGAGGAAATAGCCAGTGCGCTGGCCTCTGAAGCAGGCTTGGCATGTTCCATCAACAATACAGAGGCCAGTTTGGCTTAAGAGTGAGCAAGGGGACCTGTGCTTTGAAATTTATTGCTTTCTTTGTATGTATGTTACTTTTCACACGCAAAAAAATCAATTGTGATGATAAAAGATATTTATTCTTTCTAGCCTCCGGTGTTCTGGAGCAGCTAGACGGAAAAATCTAAAATGATGGAATAGAAGCCCGTGACATACTCTAGGATATGTCCTGTAACTACTTGTTGAAGACTGTTTTGAAAACTAATGCTTTTTCCTTTCTTTGCTTTGTATATACGTTATATTATACAATAAAAAAGTTAAAAAAAAGAAAAGAGTGAGCAAGGGGGAAAGGGCAATTGGAAATTAATTTAGAGAATTAGCCAGGACTCCATCATGCAGGCCTTGAAGGTCCTGGTAGAGACTTTAAGTGTCAAGGGAAGCCATTCGGGGATTTTGGTTTTGCATAAAGGAGTACTTTACATGTGAATCTCAGATCTCCACTGTAGCCCGAATGACACTGCCCTTAAACAAAGAAGCAAAAAAAGCAGCTTTCACCCAGTTGGTCCTGTTGAGGCAAATGTCTGGCCTTGGAGACTGTTACCTGTAAGGATTCTTGTTCATTATTAGAAACGTGGAATAACTAAGGGATATGCAAGGAAATGCAGCAGAGCTGAAGGAGAGCACAATGGAAGAAAAACACAACGTGAAGCAAGGCAGCAGTGAATATAATACGAAGCAGGATTTTTCTTAACTTTTCCTAGGATGAATAAAAAAAATTCACTGATTGGCAAGCTAGAGTTACAAGAGTGCTTGCTGTTTTTTTGTTCAGAGGTTGGTCTTTGCAGGCAGCCACCAGCAGAGGGCGTCACAAATCTCCAGCAGGCTTTGTGCCTTTGTCACTAGGGACAAAATGAACTATGGAGCTTGCTGTTTTGAATTAAGTATAGAGTGTATGAGAATCACCTGGAATGTTAAAACGCATCACTGGATACTTGCCTCTGGAATTTGATTCAGTAGGCAGGGGTGGAGGTGAAGTGGAATTTTTATTTCTAACAGGTTCCCAGGTAATGCTGAAACAGGTTCCCAGGTAATGCTGAAGCTCCCAGTCAGATTGATTCTCTATTGGGAGGTGATTAGAATCACCTGAAGAGCCTTTTTGACACACCTCCATCTGAAGCACCCCCACCTAAGGGCATTTTAAAATGGGATGGAGCTCATTTTCATGAACATTCCACTTGTTCACGAAGCTCCCCAGCTCCCTCTTCCCTCCTAGTAGGGTGATTGCAAAAGTACACTGCAAATTTCTCTAAAGCGATTACTTGTAGCATCTTACTTAGCTTTTTTATTCCCCCATTCTATCTTAATTTTGGTTTCAAATTATACATTAATGGTGTAGAGAAATACAATTGATTTTTGGGTGTTAACCTTTCATCTTGTGACATTGCCAAATTCATGTATTAATTCTAGGAGTTCTGTAGATTCCTTAGAATTTTTTTTATGTAGTCATAAACAATCATGGCATTTGTGAATAGGGATCATTGTATTCCTTCCCCATTCCAAATTTTTTTTTTTACTCAGCAATTCCACTTGTAGAAATTTTAATCAACAGCAAATCCAGGTGTAGAAACTTCATCATACAAATATACAATATGATTGGCCAAGGCTAACTGTGTCAGTATTACAATGAGACATATTTCATTCCATATCCTTAAGTATCTTTTGAATGTTGTGACTTTATTATACAAACAAACTTTTTTTAAAGGAGCAGAAACATTCTATATAGCTACATACTTAATGTTAAGATATTTCCTGATACTTTTTCGGTAATGGAACTCTCCTCTAACAGTAATTTGTATGGAACCAATACATAGAAGAACATTTTAATTGGAGTAGGTGGGAAAACCTCTTCTTAAATCAAATTCATAAAAAGGAGCAGTAGTAGGCACTTTTTGGCAAACCCCAAGTCCAGAATCCAGAAATTCACATTTTTACTCAAGAAAGCAGGCGGCATTGAGAATGGTTAGGACACAGCACAGTAAACATTGGGATGCAAGTCAATTTAGCTATGGGCTTTCAGTCATTTGTTGTTTTATTGAAACATTACCTATCCAAAAAGAGATGTTGGTATATTCAAAGCAGATTGCTTCTCCTTTCCCATTAGTAATAATCTTTTCATTAACTTCTTATTCTTCTTCACACATTCAAGGCAGAACATTTTCTATGTCTGCGGATGGGAAAATGCAGAAAGAGAGAGATCATCCTCTTGGGAGTGTCAGGTACCCAGGCCTGCCCTGCATGGACCTGCAGACGAACCCAGCCCTTTGTGTCTGCAGGGAGAACTCTGCCATAGACCATACACCATCTGTCACCAGAATCTTGCAGCAAAAGAGTCTCACCAGAAGTAGGAAAGGAATATGTATTCAGAGTCTTAGGCTGAGCTGCTCTTGCACCAGTTCTTGTCCATGATACCAATATTGCCTCCTGAGCTGAAGTTCTTACTTCAACTGTTAGTCATTTCTCCTCTCTCCCTACTCTTACAACTTTTCTGATCCTTTTTTGCCTTCAAACATGACCTCACTTTGGTCTCCCACAGAGTATCAGGAATATCCTGTTTTTGCTCAGGGTAAGCATGTTGCTTGAGCCTCAGATAAACCTCTGTTTGGGGGCCATCAGTACTCAAAATGTTGGCACCACTTCTACAAAGTGTCCTGGTGTACCTTATTGATTGGAGGCAAAATGTTTGGCAAGGGTAGCACTGGTACTTTAGGTTTTGAGCAAGCTTTGAATTGTTCAATTGTTTGAGGAAGACAAATTTTATCCTTTTTTCCTAGACTGGTTTAACTTCTGCAGTTGAAGTACTTGGTTCCATTTTAACCTCTTGAGTTACCTCTTTTATTAGAACTAATGTGATTATCACATGTTCCTCATCTAATTCCTCCTCAAAGACCTTCTTTTTCTCTCAAACCCAAGGGTGCAAAAACTCCATTCCAGCTCTATTGTAATAAAACTCTCTCCCCCGTTCCATATTTTTTTAACTTATTATTTATTTATAAACATTTTTTATTGCGAAATATAATATATATACAAAGAAAGCAATAAATTTCTAAGTACGTTGTAACAAGTAGTTAAAGAACAGATTTCAGAGTTTGGTATGGGTTACAGTTCCACAATTTTAGGTTTTTCCTTCTAGCTGCTCTAAGATGCTGGAGACTAAAATAAATATTATAGTGATCAGCAGTCACACTCATTTGTTAAATTCTATCTCCTCTGTTATAACTCCTCCTCCTTTGATCCTTCTCCCAATCACCAGGGGTATTTGGGCTATGCCCATTTAAAATTTTTCATGTTGGAAGGAGTCTCAATAATATGGGATGGGGAATGGAACTAGTTGATGTTCTTGGGGAGACTGGCCCCTCTGGGTTTCAGGACTTATCTGGCCCCATTCTATATTGAACTCTTCTTTCTCTGGTGACCAGAACTGTATCTGCTGACTTCATCCAATCATGATACTTGGGAGCAGATTTCACACCAGTTCACAAAGCAATTGATAGTATTCTGAATTCTAGCAAGGCCTACTGAACACACTTAAGAGAAGAACATAGGAAATGATAAGAGCACTGAGTCTGAGATGAGAAAGACCTAGTCTGAAGAAAATATTTCTCATTGGTTAGGGCTGGAGAGTAAAACCACCATCTTCCCACAGCTGAGAGATTAGGCTCTTGCTAGGAGTGGAAGTAGCCTAACCTTTAAAACAATTCTACCATTCTGAGCAAAGAGTTCTTGTCTGGTTCAAGTATTGGTGTTGTAGTGTCCAGTGGACTCTTGCGCTAAGCTTTGGGGTGGGCCTGGGCTTGGCAGGTTGGAGGTTAGCCTTTATCCCATTTGATAGGTTGGTGGGAATCGGTAATTGCATTCTCTTAGAGGGGCTCCTAAGGCAAAGAACAAATGCTTGGGCTTCTAATCCAGGCAGCAGGGGAAAGGAAGTTTGCCCTTTTGTAGACAGTATGAAGTGAGCATAAATGGTATCTGGAAGCAATGTAATACGTTTGTGCCTTCAAAGATTGCCACTGGAAGAACAATCTTCCTTGTTCCACTCTTTACCAACCCCCTATTCCTGGGAACTTGCTTCTGGGCATGTTTCACTAAGCAGTTCCCATTTCTACAACTTCATCCATCCTGTGCTTCTAAACTTAAAGGTAGCCATTGTCTTCTCAAGGTATTTCTAAAATGCATAACATTTTCATTTCCCTAGCTGTAGGGTGGCATGTTTTAGAGAAGATTCAAAATTGGTACTATCTTTGACTTCCCACTCTAGGCTCTACCCTTCACTCCCTGTAACCCTTCCTGTTAGGAAAACCTTTTAAAATAGAACTGGTTGATACCTTGAAGTATCATACTGCAATAGGGCTTGGCTTTCAGAGGGAAGGCCTGGGTATATCCTCTAGTAGTGATATAGTGGAACTGTGTAAATTCAGGAAAGTCACCAAACTGCTCTGCCTGTCTCCTCATTTCATATAATGGACTGGTAATCTTTGGAAGGCAATAGCCTAGTACTTTAAGGACATGGACTCTGAAGCCAAGTGTCTGGATTCCAATCCTATCTCCTTTACTTACTAGCTGTGTGACTTGGGAAGTTACTTAACATCTCTGTCCATTAGTTTTCTGATTTGTAAACTAGAAATATTACCTATCCTTGTAGGGTTATTATAAGGATAAATGAGATAATTCAGGCAAAGGATGTAGAACAGTACCTGGCACATTGTAAATGTTAGAGATTACTACTACGACTGCCATATTATAAGGATCCATTAAATTCATATTATGAAAGTACTTTGAAATTGAAAGGTGATATTCACCCTTAACCAATGTATTAATAGTGGAGTTAGTTACACTTAACCTTCAGGTTGAGGAGGGCTTTTTTGATTGTAGGCTTCCAAAAGCCCTAAGAAGCTGCCCTTACCTGGGCCGTTGCTCTGTCCTCAGACTGGCATGGAGGACCCTGATCCCCAGTTATTTATTCAGAGCCTTAGATGCTGGTGAATTAAGAAGACATGCAGGAGAGAGATGGGAGGGAGGCCTCAGTAGGTGGCAAGTCTAAGGCCAGTGCCCTAGCATCGGGCAGAGACATGGGGAGGGAGTTTGGAGAAGCCTGGCTCTAGAGCCAACCTTCTGAGGGACTGGAGGATAGTCCTTCCAGTTCCTAGTTTCCTGTTATTTAGTGACTTACCATACCTGAACCAAGCCTACCTAAAAGTGAGTTATGTTGGAGAGTCAGAATGTGGGGGTAAGCAGTGTACCCTCCTCTGATCGAGGGCTCTCTTGCTAGCCCTTATGTTTACCCTAATTAGTCTTTTCTGCTACAGTGGTCTCCTCTAGATTCACTCATTAAAGGCTTTGGTTGAGTCACAGGAAGTTTGGCCACCCTACTTCTCATTTTTTTCAGAGACCTATGCTCTGCATGGTCAGGAGCCTGGGAGAGGCTTCCTTTGCTTTTCAGACTTTCTGTACTCTATCCATGTATGGGTATTTTTGCCGTGGGCTTCAAGACCTCTGTGATAGATCATATACTCCTTTGCAGTGTGACTTTATTGCTCCTTCCATCAGGAAATGAATCCATTTCCCCACCCCTTATTGGGATTGACCTTGTGACTTGCTTTGACTAATGAAATTTGGCAGAAATGACGTTATGTGACTTAATAGACTATGCCTTAAGAGACCTTGTAACTTCCACTTTTACCTTCTTGGGATGCTGGCATGAAACTACCATGCCATGAAGAAGCCTGAGATAGAAGATCTTGTAAAGAGCAAGAGGTCCATCTGACTGAGCTGACCCACCAACAGAAAGCAGCTGCATGAGTAAGCCCATGGGAGACTAGAAAAAGAGCTATCTAGACATTGCACAGTATCATAGACATAATAAATTACTGTTGTTTTAAGTCACTGTATTTTGGTATGGTTTACGTGGCAATAATAACTGATATACCTAATATTTTATTTCTAACGTTCCTTCCCACTGGGACTCTGTATCTTGAAAGGCCTGGCTCTACTTCTTTAAGAGGCCATAGTGTGTTTTTCCAGTGTTCTTGGCCAGTATCCAGTTCCATACTTGTCCTAGACTCCTTTTTCACAAGGGTGGTCTTGGCTCTGAGTCTGTTATATTTTAAATCTCATTGGTGAATCACTGGTATATTCTCACTTGGCTTTGCCTGAAATTGAATGCTTTTTAAATTTTTCAGTTAAGAGATCACAAATTTAGACTTCTGCCTGTAGTCGAGATGAAGTAACAGGAAACATATATACCCTCTTGCCTCAGTGATGACCCCTAGCTTGTCACTGTGGCTAAACATGATGTAGGCCCATCATTGCAGATAGCCCATGCTCCCGCTTGAGCTGGACTCTACATATCTATTATTTCATGCTTTTAATTTCATGGAAGAGGCAGAACCTGAGCAGGTACTGTCTTTAGTAGGTTGCAGTCTAGCCTTAGTTGACCTCTCTGGCCTAGTCTTATTGGGTAACCCCTCTTCCTGCTACTTCCTTCCACAACATCCCATCTATTGATTTTGCCATATGACTTGCAGTTTGCCTAACATGCCATGCTGTATGCCTGGGTATCTTTCCTTTATGTGCTGCCCTTCCCCTCTGTGCTGATTTGAAACTGTGGTATACCCCCCAGAAAAGCCATGTTCTTTAACCCTGATTCAGTATTGTTGTGTGGGATCTTTTTGATTAAGTTGTTTCATGGAGATTTGACCCACTCAGTTGTGGGTGGTAACTTTTGATTATATGGTTTCCATGGAGATGTGTCTCTACCATTTTGAAAAAAGCTTCAGAGCCCACACAGCCAGAGACCTTTAGAGATACAGAAGGTAAACACCCTGGGGAATCCTTATGAAATGAGAAGCCAGGAGAAAAAACTAGCAGATGTCACCATGTGCTTTCCCAGCTGACAGAAATGTCCAGAAGCCAAAGACCCCAGCAGACCCCAGTCATGTACCTTTCCAGCTGACAGAAGTATGGCATCTGGATGGCATCAGCTTTTCTTGACTGAAGGTAATCTCTTATTGGCACATTAATTTGGACATTTTCACAGCATCAGAACTGTAAACTTGCAACTTAATTCCCTTTTTAAAAGCCGTTCCATTTCTGGTGTATTGCATTCTGGCATCTTTAGTAAACTAAAACACCCTCCTTGTCTGCCAAATGCATCCTCCATTTATAAGAATCCATTTAACTCTGAGGCCTTCCTGATGCTTCCAGAAATGAACTGACTCCTTTGTAACCCTACTGTCCACTGTTCATATAGCTTGTATCTATAGGTACTTAACCTTAGCGATCTTGTTCATGTTTGTCTCCCTTTCTAGACTGTGAGACTGTTAATTATTAATTTGGTCCCCAGCATAATGGCTGACACATGGTAGTAGCTTAATAAATATAAAGATGGGATGGGAAGAGGAAGGATTGTGTATCATAAAATCTCAAAGAATAGAGATGGTCCCTTAACCGGAAGGACAGCCCATGCAAAAGCCGGAGTATTCCTTCTGAGTGATGAGTACACAGACTCTTGATTTCAGGTTAACAGAGGGCCATTGAAGCATTAATTGGGACTTCATTAATTAAGAAGGCATGACAAGTTGGAGAGTTTATTTTATACCATGTATAAACATAGGATTTGTTAAACTAAAAATACTATAGTGTAAAACAAGAGCAAGCATTTCAGTTAACTTTAAGCACCTGGCAAGTAACCCTTTCCATATAAACAATTGATGGACTGAATTAGAAAATATTTTCATCTGTTCATTAAAACTGATTTCCCAAAAGACCTATACTGAGGAGCAATTTATTAGCATAGTTTCACTAGATTCCTAAAGGTAATAAAATTGAATTTCTTTTAATATAGTTTATGATTCAGTCAAACCAACTCTTGTCAATTGGGCCCAGTTAATCTGAATTAGCTATACTTGCAGGTCCTGGCATTGCAGACAGCAAAGTGATTCATTCAAATGATGTGACTTTGTAGCCAGTCTCATAAAATTGCTGGAAATTTAGGGACAACTGATGCTATTTTGGAATAGGTGAAGGAAGTATATCTGGTACACTTTGGCCTCCAGATTTGAACAGCTTTGTGGCTTTCTACTTGGATGGGAGTTGTAACAGCAGCATTGACTTTGCCCAGCCATTTCTCCTCAAAAAAAAAAAAAATTCACTTGTATACATATATACACATACAGTGAACTACAGACACTGGTCATGAAGGACTCAACCTGTTAGAGCAGAAGAGGGTTACCCGGTGTAGGAAAGCTTGCTACACATGAAACACTGCTCATTTGGGAGAACAAGGAGGCCATTACTGCTGAGCTATGCCTCTCAAACATGGCCTTAGGCATTTCTTTCAGCTGTTGAATTTTATATGCTTTGCTAAAATTTCCTAGAAGTGGGGTTTTAAGAAGTTAATTAAGCTTTGGGAAAAGCTGGACGCTGATGGGTTTCCTATCCCAGGGGTGAGTGTGAAGGAAAATGGCCTCCCCTCCTATTAGGGTGCAGTTGGGGGACACAGTGGTGCCCTTTCTTGAACCTCTCCGGAAGCCAGGCTGCAGCTGGGCATGTCAGCAGATCCGGGAATTCAAGAAGCTGCCCCTTGCAAAGACACACAACAGTTACTTTTGTGAGCCATGCTGTTGCTTTCCCTGATAAGTCAAACTTCATGGAAAAACTCTAAAACCAAGGTGGCTTGGTACTATGAAGTAGGCCCAGTTCTGAATGTCCCAATTGTGTACCTTCATTTATGCATTGTCTCTCACCAACCTTTGCAATTTCCTTCCTTTGTTTTTTTCTTAGTTGCAGTGAGTTGGGTTTCACTGCTAAGATAGCCCTTCCATGTTGTATTTACAGGACTTAAAGAGGGCCATCCTCTGCAAAGTGGTCTGGGAACACATGGTGTGCTGAATTGAAAGGATGTATGTACCCTAGAAAAGCCATGTTTTAATCCTAATCCCATTTTGTAAAGGCAGCCATTTCTTCTAATCCCTATTCAGCACTGCATGCTTGAAACTTTAATTAGATCATCTCCCTGGAGATGTGACTCAATCAAGAGTGGTTGTTAATCTGGATTAGGTGGAGATGTGTCTCCACCCTTCTAGGTGGATCTTGATTACTTTACTGGATTCCATAAAAGAGAGATTCAGAGAGAACAACAAGCAAGAAAGTCGGGAGATTCTGAGAGAGCAGAGAATGACATAGCCACGAGAAGCAGAGAGTCCACCAGCCAGCGACCTTTGGAGATGAAGAAGAAAAATGCTTCCCAGAAAGCTTCATGAAACAGGAAGCCAGAAAAGAAAGCTAACAGATGACACCATGTTCTCCATGTGCCCTTCTAGCTAAGAGAGAAACCCTGACCGTGATCGCCATGTGCCTTCTCACTTGAGAGAGAGAAACCCTGAGCTTCATCAGTCTTCTTGAACCAAGGTATCTTTCCCTGGATGCCTTAGATGGAATATTTCTATAGACTTGTTTTAACTGAAACATTTTCTCTGCCTTCGAACTGTAAACTAGCAAGTTATTAAATCCCTTTTTTAAAAGTCGTTCCATTTGTGGTATATTGCATTCTGGGATCTAGCAAACTAGAACATATGGTCTTCCTTGCCCTCTAATAGGCAATTACTTCTGAAATCTCGGTTCTTGTATATATATATATTTTTTAATAATTTATATTTTATAATATATATTTTATATATTTACATGTCTTATACCATTGGCTGGCTCCTGCCTCTCCTGATTTGTTTCTGCTCCAAGGTGCCCCAATTCCTTCTGCAAATGCCCATTTTATTCACTCAACAGCTATTTCTTGGTCTGTTATGAATAAGGCCTATATTTTAGGCTCTTTAGGGAGTTAAAGAAGATGAAGATCACACTGTCCACCCTCCAGAGTTAGTAATTTAATAAGATAAAACACAAATGACTGTAAAATGATAATAATCACTCCGCTATTGGGCCTGTGCTATATGTTCAGTGCTTTAATTGTAATATTTCATTTAATATTCCCAACAACCTTATAAGATAGCAGTGGTATCCTCATTCCACAGATTGTTAAGGAATTTCCTTAAGGTTATACTGCAGGTAGGTGACAGTTCTCCAGGTCCATGAGTTTTCCTACTACACTGGGAAGCAAACCATAAAAGGCAGATGCCGTAATAGTAGTGTGGGGCTGCAAGAAAGAGAGAGGTTGTGGAAAGGTTTTATGAACACATTTGAGATAGGTGTGCCAGTTTGGGCCCTCTGAGAAGCAGAGGCCAAGATGGGATTATATGTGCAAGAGATTTATTGAGGAAAATGCCTGTGAAGGACAAAGGAGAAAGAGCAGGAGAAGGCAGAAGTTTCAGACTGCAATACAGAGAAGGAAGGTAGATTGCTGGCAGTGTTGGCAGTGCATGTGGTAGGAGACAGTCCTAGCATAGCCTGTCGCCTTTCTGTGGAACCCACAAATACATTCTCTGCTCAGGACCAGATATGTCAGCCTCATGAGATAAAACACAATCTCCTAGTAGAGAAGGGCACTGCAGAAGCATTCCTTCCCTAATCCCCCAAGAATATATATACTCACTGAAGTCAGAGTGGTTAAAGTGGACATGTTTTATACGGCCAGCTTATACCCCAGGCACATATATATCTCTAGGAGGGAGGGAATGGGGTCCCTCCACTACAGTGTGCACGCACACACAAGGGGGATGCTGCTCATAGAACATTTCCCTGCATTGGCTATGGATTGAGACCTGCATTCACTGGTAGAGCTGACCTTATCTTTTCTCTGTGTAAGACATTGTTCCATCTAGTGCTGTGAGAGTAGTGCTTCTGCTAGTGACTCCGACACCTGTATTGGAGTGGGTTGACATCTCTTTAGGGATTCTCCTTCTGATCCACTGTGTGGTTCCAAGCTACAGGCAGGCCACAGGGGATTCCTCAAACCAGAGTTGCCTGTTAGAGGAGTGTTGTGTTTTGCAGGGATGGCCCTGGGCAGGAGAACCCCTACCATGTCTGTGGCTGGAAATAGCCCATGGGAAGTATGACTTCAGAGGTGGACCCAGAGGGGCAGGAGCCAGACCTACCAGTCCATTGCATGCCTGACAGCAGCAGATCTGAGGGGCACATTTTTGTGGCTCCCACAACAGGCCTAGAAGAATTGGGAAAATGTCAGGGGTGGCTTTGTTATGAATGATATTTTAGATGGCATGTTTTCAATGGAGTGCTTGTCTCAAGATTCTCCTTGAGAAAGCTAGAGACACATTATGTTTCCCTATCAGAGACTCCTCACACACAATAGTGCATTAAAGGCTCTGAGAACTCTCATTTAATGAAATGGATTAATTTTGAATAATCCAACAGTTTACAAATTTATTTGATCCCAGAACTCTTTCTGTATATGTAAATTCCATTAATATCTGGTGTAATTACTGTTCAACAAAATTCTGTGCCAGCTTAGACACTTAGGTTTGGGCCATATTGTGGAGGGCTTTAATGTGCATCTAACCTCATAAATGAATTGCTTTATGGAGAGGTTCTGAAGACTGGAGTGATAAGTCAGAGTTGTGTTAATCTGGCAGTGATTTGTGGTGAGGACTGGAGCAAGATGGTGGCCTTCAAAGTCAATCACTTATCAGCTCTTACAGCCATAACCTGTCCTGTAACTTTCCCCAGTCTCCTAATATAGGATGTGAATCCTTTGAAATCACTTCCATCCAAAGCTCCAGAAGAACTCATATCAGTGGGAGGGATAGTGGGTCACCCAGTATCCAACTGACCAACCTCCCACAGCCAGAAATAATGGCCCATTGTTCCCCTAGCCTCCTCATCAGCTTCCCTCTGTACTGAGTAGCCAGGGGGCTGCTGGCCAAGCTGTCTTGTGACTTTCCCAGGCCTCAGAACTCTCCCTCGCCCTCCTTCCACTGCCTCCCCCTCTAACCCCAGAGTCACGGAACAGATTCAGACAGGCATGGAATGTGAGTTATGAGCCATTCTCAGTAGTAACCCAGTGACATGTCTGTGGAGAAACCAGACAACCAGAGCCCTCCCACCATTTACCTTCACTGTGGAGCCCCATGCCCTCATCACAAATTTAAAAGGGGAAAGTGATTTTTGAAGGCCTCTCTCCTATAAATTGACGACTATCTCTCTTAATGGATGCCAGCCACAATAGTGATGATCTGGAGCACTAGACTCTTGGAATGTTCAATAAATATTTATTAATCACTCTCAGTGGGTAAGACTTTGACAGTGAGGCAGCAGCGTGAATGGTAGTAAAGAGTATGTGCTCTAGGGTTTAAATTTTATCTCTACCACTTAAAGAATTAGCTATGCATCTGGGACCAGCTACTTAACCTTTCTAGACTGGGGATTTTCACCTGTAGTATTTGTCTCATAGGGTCATTATAAGAATTAAATCTAGCATGTGAATTGTTTAGAGCAGGGCCTGCAAAAAGGAAGTGCCTAATATATGTTAGCCATGATTATTTTGATTGTGTGTATGATTACTAGAGCCATCATTATTAGATATTTGGTGGGGTGGGAAAGGATATGAAGTTGAGTAAGAAACAATTCTTACCTTTAAAGAACTTGACAGAGAAGGCAAAGTAGTTTGTTTTTTGTATTTTTTGTATTAATTTTTTTATTTAAAAAATATAACAAACAAACATTCTTAACTTATGATCATTCCATTTTACATATATAATCAGTAATTCACAATATCATCACATAGTTGCATATTCATCATCATGATCATTTCTTAGAACTTTTGCATCAATTCAGAAAAAGAAATAAAAAGACAACAGAAAAAAATTCATACATACCCCTTACCCCTCCCTTTCATTGATCATTATTTTTTAAAATATGTGATATGTAGTGTTCTAGTTTGCTTAATGCCGGAATGTGATATACCAGAAACAGAATGGCTTTTAAAAAGGGGAATTTAATCAGTTGCTAGTTTATAGCTCCAAGGCCGAGAAAATACCCCAATTAAAACAAGTCTATAGAAATGTCCAATGTAAGGCATCCAGGGACAGATACCTTGGTTCAGCAAGGCCAATGAAGTTCAGGGTTTCTCTCTCAAGTAAGAATGCACATGACAAACACAGTCAGAGTTTCTCTCTCATCTGGAAAGGCACATGGTGAACATGGTCAGGGTTCCTCTCTCATCTGGAAGGGCACATGGCAAACACGGCGTCATCTGCTAGCTTCTTCTCCTGGCTTCCTGTTTCATGAAGCTCCCCAGGAGACATTTTCCTTCTTCATCTCCAAAGGTCCCTGGCTGGTGGACTCAGCTTCTCGTGGCTATGTCGTTCTGCTCTGCTCTCTCTGAATCTCTATCATTCTCCAAAATGTTTCCTCTTTTATAGGACTTCAGAAACTAATCAAGACCCACCCAAATGGGTGGAGACATGTCGTCACCTAATCCAGTTTAACAACCACTCTTGATTAAATCACATCTCCAGGGAGATGATCTAAATTACAGTTTCAGACATACAATACTAAATAGGGATTAGAAGAAATGGCTGCCTTTACAAAATGGGATTAGGATTAAAACATGGCTTTTCTAGGGTACGTACATCATTTCAAACCAGCACATGTAGGTAAATTGTAAAGCTCCACAAACAAATATTGAACTCTAGTTAATGGTATGAATGCTTAAGTATTTAGGGGTGAAATGTATTGATTTCTGCAACTGACTTTGAAATGCCTCAAAGAAGAAAGATGGATTGATGAATGAATAGATGGATAGATACGTGATAAAGCCAATACAGCAAAATGATAACTTAGAGTCTAGCTGGTAGGTATATAAGTATTCATTGTACAATTCTTTCAACTTTTTTTGATATTTGGAAAGTTTCATAGTAAAATATTGGGAAAATACATAATAAATGCTGTAGTTGTTCAGAGGAAGTAAAGTGAACTTGTAGCTAGTAGGTCAGAAAAAACTTTGTGGTGGGAATACATTTGAGCTGGGTTTTAAAAGGATTCAAAGGATTTAGCCCAAAATGGTAGGGTTGGGGAGGGCCCTAACCGGGGTAAGCCACATAAGCAATGGCAATGACACTAAAAAAGCACACCATGATTGGGCAATATTCCATGACCTGGATTATGGATTAGCACAGGTACTGGTAACTTCTGACTGTGACAGAAGGCACGGCTGGGATCATGGTGAGTCTTCATCACATCAGGGACCTTATTCTATGGGCAATTAATTGGCAACCCTGAAGATTCTTGAGCAGCAGCTTCTCTGCACTTTTCCTATCACTTTGGGATTAAGCTTTCCAATAGAATGAGCTGAGCTTTTTCCAGGAACAAAACAGCATTTTCCCAGTATCTAATTGGAACTCTGAGCAAGACTACAGGTTGCTGACTAGATAATGAATAGCAAAATCCTTTTATAGCCCTATAGCAACCTGTAATGTCAGTTGAGAGAAGCTGACAATTTGTGTCTTGGCTGTTAAACTACAATTCCACTGCCTGCTTTAATCATCATGTCTTATGGAGTCCACCCCTATGTGATCTGGAAAGCCAAAGAAACATTCCTCCTTCCCCCAGTCACAACTGGGATTTGACAGACAATCTAGAACAGTGGTTTTCATGACTAAGAATGACAAGTCAAGGTTGGATACACAAAACCAAGCATATCCATTCTTTATGTGCAATTTTAGTGATTTTCACAAGTACTGGTCCTGACTTGACTTTTGAGCCCAGTTAATCCTAGACTATCTCTCACTCCAGCTACGCATCCTATAAACCCAAACTATAAGCCCCTTTGTTAATCACCTTAGCTTGCATCCCAGTCCTGTTTAGTGCTTCCTTCTTCCTGGTTTGTTCTCCCTACTAAATTCTGTACAACTCTGTTCTATTGTAAACAAACTACCCTTCGTCATCCATCAGCTTCACCAGTGAATGCTCTTTCTCTCTCTTCACTTTAGCAAAAGGTTTTCCCAGGGAAGATTTCTCATCCTCCCACTCCCTGGGCTGAACCTAGGGATGGGAAGGGTGACCACTTTCTTTACTTCTTCATCCTCCTATCAGATCACCTCCTTTAAGGTTTATGCCATCAACTCTACTTACTAACCTTCTATCTATTGTCCCTTATGACCAATTTCCTGTTCACTCCCTCATGTTCTCTTTGGACTTTGGCACCTGACTCACAGTTGCCCTCTCCACCTCTTGTCCCAGCAACATCCTGGTATCCTCAGTATCCCTGCCAACAAAGCCTTTGACACCAAGTCTGATCCATGGTTCTAGACAACCTCAACTCCAGGGACCCTCACTCCTACTGCATACTCCCATGGTTAGTACCCACCTAGAATGCTCCACTGTTAAAAATTTTACATCTCAATGCTTTACATTCTAACCATAACTACAACGCAACAGTTTTTTTGTTTCCCCATCATACTGCCCCCATCGTACACATTTACTTCAATATCATGAATATTCCCAGTCCCTGGTCCCAGTACTGCCATTAGACCTAGGCAGAGACCCTTACCCTGGGTCTGATACTTCAGAGGGTCCCACTCTGACCCTCCTCTGGCTGTTCCAAAGGAACATGCTCACCCAGAGCCCATGCCCACACCCTTTCTATCTAAACCAAACTCTGGATACAGAAACCTCAGAATTCCCTGTCAAAATGGCCTGAAAAAAAACAAAACAAACAAAAAAATGGCCTGAGCCTTGGGCCAGTTGTTCCATGGCCTCGGCCAGGTCTTTGAGCTACACCAGCAGGCCTTCTTGGTGGGCCCAAATCATTCCATTGCCTTTACCAGAGATGCCTTCGCCCAGGCAGAATTTGGACCCGGTTATGGACCTGTTAGCATTGTATCAGGGGCATCCCACCAACTTCCTAGAGATCATCCACGTGCAAAAAAGAGCTCTTACCAAAGTATAGGAGAGTAGGTGACATGCAGGAAAAGGGAAAATGGAGGTTCAAAAAGACTGGGATTCAATATTGTTGTAACACTATTTGTTTTGCCACTTTGGCTGATTTTCACCACTTCCATCAAATTCAAGTAAGAGACTTTAAATCACAGATGCAGCATTTCTTACAACAACAAATAATATTTTTCCAAAAAAATTACCCAGAAATTGGAAGAAGCTCTTCACAAATTTGACAGTGTTTAATGACTGAACGTTAAATTGTGGACTTTTCCTCAGTTTGAGGATAATTGCTACAGCAGAATAAAAACTGCTATTAAAGATCTATTGCCTAGTATCAGTAGTGGTACAAGGATGGTTTTGTGTTCAAATGAAGTCTGGCTGAAAATATAATTATGTATGAAAGAAACAGTTAATATAGTTACGTAATAGAAATAGTGCCACACAGTGATTAAATTATACTATGTATGCCTACACTACCATTGTAACTTTTGGAATAATGACCATACTATTCGCTTTAAAAAAACAAAACAAAAAAACCCTAGGCCTGGGCCTACTTCCAGGGCCTGCGCATACTTCTTCCCCAGGGGCATTCCTTCTGATGATAGATTGTACTTCCAGTGGCGCACCCCTAAGATCATAGCATGGCCAAGGGATGTGTGCATGTGAGGAGTAATGGAGCTTGGATTTGTGAGTTAGGGTGTATTCTTATGTACACACGAGACCCCTCATAGCGTGGGACAGTGCCAGGGACAGGGAGAGAAAGGATGTATGTCTAGGGCTGGCTCTCCAATGTGACCTCATTCTGGCACAGGCAGGAGTGAGACTAATAAAGGTACCTCTCAAATTCTCCTGGCTATATTTCAGAACTGCTATGAACATGTGACTGCTGTGTGCCTTCTATTTTTTTTTCCTTTTGAACAGTAGTCTCTTTAGCAGTTATACCATTGTATGCTGGATGTGTTGGTGGCAGATAGTTTGTCTTTTTAATTCACAGATCTTCAGATTGAGAGGAACTGTTCTTGAGGGACTACTTATGGTACATAAAGAACTATACCTAAGGAGTTTATAAAGACTGGAGAGGTCTTAGGAAGAGGTGAATGTTGTTTGCATGTAGGAGGAATGCAAATAATGTGACTAGGGGCTGGTCTGTGGTGATTTAAAATATATCTACAAATTCTTTGACACTCCTTTCAAAAGGTGGAGCCTAATTCCCCTATCCTTGAATGCAGTCTGGTCTTAGTAATTAACTTCTGTTCTAGTTTGCAAGCTGCCAGAATGTGATGTACCAGAACTGGAATGGCTTTGAAAAGGGGAATTTATTAAATTGCAAGTTTACAGTTCTAAGCCATGAAAATGTCCAAACTAAGGCATCCAGCAGAGACCTTAATTCAGGGAAGGTTGATGGATCAGGAACTCCTCTGTCAGCTGGGTAGTCACATTGCTGGCATCTGCTGGTCCCTTGCTCCTGGGTCTGTTACTTTCAGCATCTGTTCCTGTGGGGATACCTCACTTTGCTTCCCCAGGGCTGGCCTTCATCTCTTGCCTTCCCTTGGATCTCCAGGATCAGGCTTGCTTAACATCTCATGGCAATGCCTACTGGGCTCCAAGCATCTCCAAACATCTGTATCTCTGTTCACATTCTGGCATCTGTGTCAGTTCTGGGCTCTGAAGCTTCTGTCAGCTCTGCTCTCTACCAGCTCTGTCATTTCTGAGGTTTTTGTTGTTTCCAAAATGTTTCCACTTTTAAATGATTCCAGTAAACCAGTCGAAACCCACTTGGAATGGGTGGAGTCACATCTCCACCTAATCAAAAGATCACACCCACAATTGGGTGCATCACATCTCTGTGGAGATAATCTAATCAAAACTTTCCAACCTGGCAGTATTGAATCAGGATTAAAAGAAATGGCTGCACCCACAAGATTGGATCAAGATTAAAACATGGCTTTTCTGGGGCACATAATACTTTCAAACCAGCACAACTTCTAACAAAGAGCTTAAGGTATAAGTGACAGTGTGTGATTTCCAACGCTGGGTCAAGTAAGTCATTATGGCTTCAGTCTCTCTTTCTTGGATCACCTTACAACATTTGTTATAAGAAATGCTGTATCTGTGATTTAAAGCCTCTTATTCGAATTTGATGGAAGTGGTGAATTTCAGCCAAAGTGGCAAAAGAAATAGTGTTACCTGGGGGAAGCCAGCTGCCATATCATGAAAACATTGCAAGTAGCCCTTTGGAGAGGCTCACATGGCAAGGAACTGAGGCCTTCTGCCAAAAGCCACATGAGGGAGCCATCAGGAAAGCGGATCTTCGAGCCCCAATAAACCCTTCAGATGACTCCAGCCCCAGCGGATATCTTAACTGCAACCTCATAAGAGACCCTGAGTCAGAACCACTAGCTAAGCCATTTCCTAATTTCTGTCCCACAGAAGCTTTCACATAATAAATGTTTGTTATTTAAGCCATTAAGTTTTTGAGTAATTTACTACACAGTAACAGAAAACTAATATTCTCTCTTTACCTCATTTGACCTCTTCTCAGCACGTTACCCTGTTGAGCACTCCCTCCTCCACCCAATGACTCCTCCTCCGGCTTCCATGAAAGTACTCCCCCCGAGGTGTCTTTTAGTCTCTCAATTTCTTCTTTAGCTCTTTCTATGTTGTTTGCCCCTGAAACACCAGAACTCCTACTTAGGCTTCTACTTTCTGTATTCCTATCTGATTTCTCACTGACCTTAATCACTCCCATGGTTAGTCATAATTAAAACTAAAATTTTCATGTCAATGTCTCCTACCTAGATATTTCTCCTAGCCTTCATAACTGTCTATTAGATAACACCACATAGATGTGACTCCTGGGTCCTCATATTCAACTAATCTGAAATTGAATCATCCTGTTTCCCCTCAAACATGCCCCTCTTCCTGGAGGCCTTCTCAGAGTGAGTGGGATTTAGTCTTCCAAGTTTTTCAAGTCAGATGAGTCTAGGTTGCTTCCAGCCAATCTGGACTTCTCCTCACTTGCCTGCTCAGGACCCTCAGAATTAGGCTCCAGTCAACTTCTTTGGCCTAACTGCTCAATTTTTTCCACAGGTTGTTCCAACTCTACTTAAATCATTTGTGGCTCCCAAATGATTCTTGCCATTCCAAGTCGCCCATGCTTCTTTCTAGATTTTTGCCTTCCCATCCCCCAACCTGTTGGCGCTTTAGTTTTGATAAATCCTACTTTTAGAGTTTAGTGCAAGTTTCTTCTCAGTCTGACTGTGCTCATAGCTTTCTGTGCTTATATCTTATTACTGTACTTACAACTCCTGAGCTTGTCTTTCTCATTCCACACCCTTTGTTGGGTGACAATTTTCCATTGCACTCTACATGTCAGCTTTTGTGCCAGCCTACCTTTTCAAGGATATTTGCATAGCAAACAGCCTTGGAAGATAGAGTTAGTGCTATGATGTGGGACAGAGGTTAGATTCTGTCTCCTCTGATGTATAATGTCTCCCTCTGGAACAAAGGTTGAGCAGGTTTATTAGTAGCAAACAGGATTTCCTAAGCTCAGAGTTCTTCAGTTATGACACAAATTCATGGTATGCACAGCATCTATCTGGGCCACTCTCTGCCACCCACATGAGATATAGGGAACAAGAGAACTGATGTAAATGTTAAGCTTATGCTGCCTTCTGTGCCATAATAAAATCCCTTGTCTTTGATTCAGGAGTCTCGTATCTTCTGCAAGTGTCTATGAAGCCATGGCAGGCGAACTTGTTGGCTTGTAAGAAAGGTAAAATCTCGAATCCTTCACAAGTTTTGACACCCCTACACATACCTGACCCTACCTAAGAGCCTTGAAAGCAGGATTTGTGTCTCATTCGACTTTGCTTTCCTGTGGGTAACACAAATAATTGTTCCATAAGTGGTAGCTGTTACTAATGCCACTTTGGTCTACAGAGCTTTGGATTGAAAGCACTCAGATATATTTACCAAATCCAACTTTGGAATACATTGCCATGATTCTCTGTTTAACCAGAGATCTTCCTCTCCAGGCTATTAGGTATTGTGTGCATGCCTTGGGTTTGCAGAGGATGGAGCTTCAGACCTGTGTTCTGTAGTAAAGTTCCCTGAGGACTACAATTGTTACAAACCCTACTGGAGGTAATGGAGGTGACTAATTTAGCAGACACAGTTTTTCTAGGAAGTGGTGTGTTGGGGTGCAGTTGGGAGCTATTGGGATGGGGATGCCATTCTCTGCCATTTCCCTCACAAAAGCATCAAGCATGGAGCAAACCAGCTCCCAGGGGTGCCAGGCTCATTGCAGGTTGACCTGTCTGAGCTTGAATGAAGGAATGAAAGGAATGATTCAGCGCTTCTCCTACCTGATCTCTTATGGGCAGACTCTTTTCTTCTACCCTTTACAAAATGAATAAGCCAAGCCATGCCTAAACAAGACTGATGGCTGGGCTTGCTCAAGGGAGGGACAAGCTTTCCCTTAATCAGGGTTTTCATTGTGAAAGTCCATCTAGCCTATCCTTTTCCTGATTTAGGAGAACGGAACTTTGGCAGCGTTTGAGCAGAGGTGGCTTTCAGAACCAGAAGAAATGGGGGGGGAGGGGAAGACTGCTCATAGTCTGTAACTGACCGACTATTAAATGTCTTTTTTTTCTTTAACTTGTCATTTTATAGATGAGAAAACTAAGGTACAGAGGGGCTAATTACTGAGATAAGCGATTGATTCCGGAGCCCCACCTGACCCCACTTCCGTCTCATTAGATTGCTCTTTTTTTTGTTACTGTTGTTCCCTTGGTTCCCCCACTCTACCCGCACACCCGGAGAACTCAAGTGCAGCATCAAGTTCCTGCTGTGCCCGATCAGCATGACTCCTGAAGTTTCTCCAAACCCGTCTCATTCAGATGAAGGTGGGACCTGCACAGGCTTGTCTCTCCAAGAGTTACGGTTCTCGTGTGTGAAGCAGTCCCAACCCTGAATGGGGCGCATATGCCGCGTTTGCTCAGGGTAGACGGGATTCTCAGGGCTCCAGGCGCTCTCTCCATAGAGTCTTTCTGGGGGATATGGACACTGTCGCTAAGAGAAGTACGTGACCTTCGGGGATGCACAGCCGCACCCAACCACTCCCGGCTCCCGGACACGCTCCTGTCGCCCCGCCCCCCGTGACGAGCGCGCGCCGAGCTTCCGCCTCATCCCCGTCCGCGCGGTCCTCGTCGCGTCGTCTTCGCCGTTCCCCGCCCCCTCGACTCCAGGGCTGCCCTCATCACTGCCTGACCCGAAGTCCAGCAGCTTCTGCCTTCCCGGCTCCCGCCAATGGACGGAGACAGCCCAACCTGAGTCTTCGATTGTCCTCGGTCCATATGGCTGCTCC